>PITA01006278.1:0-40437 GCA_004023965.1 Spilogale gracilis
GAGATCAAGAGGGGCCCTGACCATGTCTGAGCCCGGGACTATTTCCACCTGTGCCCACTTTCTGCTGCAGACACTCTTAAGTACAGTTCTGCTCTCAAGACCAGGACATGCCATGAACATGAACACAGGGGGTTTAGCTACAGGCTCAGCAACTGGGGCCAGTTTTTCATTGCTTCCATGGAGAGCTCCCATGTTCCAGAGAAGGCCCTGACAGGTAGTCACTGTCTTTCGAGAATGTTCTAATTCACCCGGGCAAGCCCATCTGGGCTGCAACACCCTGCTCTCTGTGGTTTTTCTTGAGACTTTTCTTCTAAGACTGGCCAGAACCAGTCTTATCTTGAACTGGAGAGAAGAAGGAAAAGCCACCATTCTTTGCCTTCATGCCTTGTCTTCTCTGTGAGGGGTTGTAAGAAGACCCCAGCCCCAGGGGCAGCCAGACGTGCCCAACAGAGGTGGGCACAGCATCTTCACAGCACCCAGGGGCCTGAAGGACACATGGGCTGCAAGTAGTTTGATAACTGCTCCAGGAATTCGTTTTTTTTTTTTTTTTTTACCCAGTGTTTGCTGCCTTTCTTCCCTGGATTTAAAAATAGAGAGAGGGAGGAAGGAGTCTCAGCTGTCTTCTGTCTTCGGTAGAGCCGCTGGGAAGAGTTTTTCTCTGGAGCTACTGGTCCCCCCAACTGTACCTTTTCTCTTTTATTGCCTCCCCCACTTTCTGATGAAGTCATCACAGCAAAGATTGCATAACTGAGGCAGAGGCCTATCTTGTGTTATACTGGGAGGCAGGCCAATGTTTCCATTTATAGACAGGAGCACCACCACGCTGCCAAATGGAGCTCTGCTGCAACCACTGGAGGAAGGGAAGGGGAGCTCTGAGCTGGAGGGCGTGCTCTGAAGGGAGGCGGGCACTTCCTCCATCCGCACGGAGGCCCTGGCAGAGTGGAGGCAGCCCAGGCTTGGCCCTCCGTTGCCCGCCTCACCCACTCCCCTACCCCCCAGCCTCAGCCTCCAGGAGACCGGAAACACCACCAGAGGGAGGGGCTGCCTGGTGGGCCTGTTCATCCGGCTGCTGAACCTGTCTGTGGGCAAAGCAGTTGTGCTCACTCTGAGGCTCTGCGAGCAGGGCTGGTCTGGCCACACGCCTGTGAGCAGAAGCCGGGCCAGCAGTGGTGGGATTGGAGGAGGCTGGGACTTTGGGGAGGGAAGGAGAAAGTAGAAAAAAAGTAACATTTAGAAATCTGGGGTTGGTACATGACATATTTAGAGATTTGGGCTGAGAACCCGGTTCTCAGAGGAAGCAAATATAGAAGAGGGACTCCCCCAGGGCCAGGGAGGGCTTATGGGCAGGCGGAGATGGAGGGGTGGTCTTCGGACTCTGGATCTTACATCCTCAGGGATCCTCGGGTTTTAGATCGTCAGCTGTATTCTTCACACAGGGGGTCATTGAGGAACCCTGACAGAACTGGAAGATACCTTCTATTTTATGCTTTTGGTCGTATCCTGTTGCCATATCATCCTGCTCTAAGTCCATTATGAGTTAATATTCTTTAGCGGTCCCCTGTTTATCTTATGAATGATAGAATAACACCATGCTGGGTTTTTTTTGTTGTTGTTTTTTTAAGATTTTATTTATTTGACAGAGAGAAACACAGCCAGAGGGGGAACACAAGCAGGGGGAGTGAGAGAGGGAGAAGCAGGCTTCCTGCTGAGCAGGGAGCCTGATATGGGACTCAATCCTGGGTCTCTGGGATCATGACCTCAGCTGAAGGCAGTCGCCCAACCAACTGAGCCACCCAGGTGCCCCGCACGCTGTTTTTAAAAATAAAAATACTACGCTACTTTTTTTTTTTTTAACCCTATTGGCATTTCTTCATTTTGTAAATATATCTGGTGACTCAACGAAACAAGGTTAATGAAAAGTTAACCTTGAGAAGACTTGGGGACAAACTGGGATAAAAAGTCATCTTAGAAGAAACACGGGCCCCCAGATATTCTCCTTGATTGCACCTGCACTGCAGTAAATAAGCAGAGCTCCCAATTCCTGCCTCAAATGTGCTGTATCCTGGATAACGGAATGGGGAAAGGATTCGAAATCATCCTCTACACATCTTAAACTTGTCACTCGTTCTGTCAGAACCTCGCTCAGGTAGCATGATCCAACAGTGCCTGGCATACAGCAAGTGCTCATAAATGTTTGCTCTCATTAGTGCCAATATTAATAATCACGAGGAAATTAGAAACTTAATGGTCAGATCAGCTCCTTAGCCGTATCCATGAAAATATCAGGGATAAAAACTAAGTTGAGAGCTAAATATGGACCCAGACCCTAGGGTGATGGTGAAGTTTATGTGAAACTTTCCTTTTAGCAAGGAATAAATCCACTCACGTTGACAACAGCATATAGGCCTTTTAAGATGGGGGTTATGTGCCCATTATCTTTTGCCATTTACTCCTGCTGAAAGCATCAGCATTTCTGCTTACCACGTGGGACGGATCACTGCTTCCTATTCCCTGCTGTCAGAAGCTAAGGCCAAGTCTGACCTCCTTATCATAATATCACTGCAAGTGCCCATCCCCTTCCCCTCTCCCCAGTTTCTTGTGCTAATTCTTCCTCTCGATAGCTGACTGAGTCCTCCAGTCCTCTGTGCTTCCCAGAGCTGGGTGAGCTGCCTTACCACATGCACGTGATTCCCACACACATGCTCTGTGCTGCTCCCTGCCACCACCCCCCCACCCTCCAAGCAACGTGCCTCCCCCAAGAACTTTCCCAACTGCCACCATGTCTCTCCAAGTTGACTGCTCACAGGAGGGCAAAATCAGAAAAGGAGGGTCAGGTGATTAATGCTGGAGGAGGAAAGAGAGAGCCAACCTGCTGTCCAGTGGATTTATCAACCTGAGAAAGCTTCCCCAATATGAAGGATCATATTTCTGGTCTTCCTTACCTTTGGCCATTTCCCTAATATGCATTTTAGTTTCTTCGACCTTGGTCCAACTGATTACTTTCTCCTTTGTGCTACTTCTCTTCTTTATCCTCCCCCATCTTAAGAATAGACTATTTCTCAATCAGCCACAACGAAATCCCTCCCAAGTCGACCAACCCTTTTCTGGAAGCGGAGGAAATGGCTGGAAGCCTACTGAGGAGTGGGGGGAGGCGGGAATGGAACTCTACATGGGACTGCAAATCTGTCTCAGGTTCCCATTCTACATGACACACAGGAAAAGCCAGCCCATGAGAGATCCCCTTCTTTGCTCACCTTAGGTTCTCAGGACTTAATCTTTCCTGAAGATTACTTTCTATATAAGGTCCAGTGAATACTACCTCTTTTTTTTTTTTTTTTTTTTTAAGATTTTACTTATTTATTTGACACACACAGAGAGAGAGAGTGAGAGAGGGAACACAAGCAGGTGGAGTGGGAGAGGGAGAAGCAGGCTTCCTGCCAAGAGGGAGCCTGATGCAGAGCTCGATCCTTGGACTCCGGGATCGTGACCTGAGCCATAGGCAGACGCTTAACCGACTGAGCCACCCGGGTGTCCCTGAATACTACCTCTTAATTCATACTTAGGAGCATGTAAAAAAGGTTGACGGCCTCTTTCATTCCTTTTGAGGTGTAGTAGAGAATTGACAATGAAAGAAGGAGTTCCTGAGTCCTCCTTAGTCACTAAACATAAGACCCCAGGGAATCGATGCCCACGCACAGGGTGCTCGGGGCTATCTCATGACACAGAGGGGCTATCTCTGTGCCTCAGAGCCCAGCCAGCATCACCACGGAGATATCTGGAGCCGTACCAGGGTCCCACTCACTCGCAGTACCACCCAGAGGCTTCTTGGAGACAAAGCTGAAGTATACATATACCTTAGCTGGGAACTCAGAAAGGTCTGGAATACTCTGATTCACTTTCTGCTGAAGGACTCTGGTGAGAAAGGGTCCCTGGCTCAGTGAAATGTATCAGCAAGACTGCCCACTCTGTGTAAGTTGAGGGACCTGGTTCGAGAACATGAACCAGCTCACCAGAAGCTGTACGTGCCCCACATCCTTAACTGCATTTTCAGTTTCCGTTGTTGTTAAGAGAATACTTGGCCCCAGGTAAAACAAGTAAACAAACAAACAAAATAAGCACACGAGTAACAACTGACTTGTATAAAGAATATAAAAATCTAGGGGTATATGTTGTGCTTGCAAATTTTCTTTGATCTTCTGGATGGTAAGGTACTATCACTCCAGGGTGAAAAGGCATCCATCGCCCTGTAAATAAGCCCACCCCTCAAACCGTCCACCTGAAATCTGAGCACTAGGACATTATGTATAATTTGCCACTGAAGTTTTCTTTCAATTCAGACATGACGGCCCACTTTAAAAAATGCTTTGATGACTCTAAGAACTCCAAAGGGCTTTCAGCAGCCCAGCACAATGGCAGGAGTAGTGGTTGGAATATACGAGAAGGGCCGCCGCGACCTGCTCCTGTGGGATGCGGAAGTCCCAGGGGAGAGAGGCAAGGTTTCCCTTCATTGAAAAGCTGGAAAATGAGCCTAGCTCATCAAAGGCATGGCTTGTGTTCTGGTTCCAGAGGCTTTCAGTAAAACCAGCCTGGTCAGGCCTGGGATGGTCACAGTCACATGGCAGAAAGGGGGTGGAATGGAGAAGCCCATAGGTTCTAGGAATTGGTTGACCGGGCAAGTCACCGAACATCTCCAAGCTTCCATATTCTCCCTTATAAAGTGAGGACATCTGCCCAGGTGATCTCCAAGGGCCCACGTGCCCTAAAATTCTCTGGTTCTGTATGGCGAGAGCTTCATGGACATGGCACACTTGACCAGGAACCTCGATGGAAGTAGGTTTGGATTTAAGTGAGCAGAGGAGAAGGAAGGGTTAGTCACGACAGGAGGGAGGCAGGTGTTCCCAGGTGCAAGGTGAGGTGTGCCTTGGGGTGTGTGGGAGACAGGCTGCACTGGGCAGTCTGGCCGTGGGCAGGTCTGAATGCAGTCACAGATGGGCCAACCAACCACAGGGAGCCACAGTAGTCTCTTGAAGGGAAAAAATGATCAAAGCACTGCTTTCATAAGATTAAGCTAGTATCAGGTAAAGCAAGGATCAGAAAGGGCTGGACCAGGAAGAGACAAATAGGGGGGCTGGGTCGAGAGGCAGTCATTGGAGTAATCCACCCAGGAGGTGAGGGGAAGGTGCCCGAGACTTGGTGACTGACCATGGGAACGGAGGAGTGACGAATCAAAGGAACTGCAGGTGTATTTCGGCAAGAAGAGGAATTCACACACTCTTCACGATGTGCAGTGTCTGGGGTCACGCCCTGGTCCACTGATTCTTACCTGCTGCTCACGCCCTGTCATTCTCACTCTGCCCTCATGTTGCTGCCAGAACTCTGGCCCAAGGGTGCCATCCCCACCTAAAAATCGGGCATGAGTGATTCCAGTTTTCATTGTTCTCCCTCCTTTTTCACAGCTGAATTCACTTAAATGTGGAAACAGTGTACCACCTGGCTTTGAACTGGGAGTCAGACAGTAGGCGTGTGCCTTGAATATTTTCCGAGCCCTAACAATATATTCTAGGGCTGAGGAGAAGATGCCAGACAAGAACAGGAAATAGGACCAAAACTTCTTTGGGAAGCAGAAACCGTCTCATTTCTGTGCTTCCTTCACTTGTTCTCCCAACTTTCTACTTCCTGCTAAGCATTTTACTTAACTCTTTGCAAGATGGCCTGACAAGGAATAATGAACATTAGATGGCCCCCAAGTAAAGGGGCTTCAAAATGACAAGTAGAATTCGTAACTAGTGTGATACCAAAGTATTTCCACGGTTTAAATTGTTTAATAGACGTGAAAAACAGCCAGAAAATCACTCTCGTTCTTCAGGCTACCTCTTGTTTGTGTGCTAGAGTTTCATAAGATAGTTAATGTTGCATTTGTAACACCAGTATTTAAAATCTAAACTGGAGAAGATAGTGTAAATAATTTCTAACTAAACAGTTAATTACTACAAAGCCAGTTAGGTCCCTGAAAATTCATGACTGAAGAATACATTGGCAGTTCCAGATGAGAGCATGCTTTTCATCAGCGACCGAGAAACTAGGTGTCTTCTCTGAACGAATAAAAAAATCCTCTCTTTGAAAATCTTCCTACCCCTTATTGAGACAACATGGACGGGAAGCAGCTACTCTGGCCTATAGCACTCTGAAATTACCACCGGTCTCTGGAAAATGGATTGCTTCACCTATTTGTTCTGTTTTTAATCTGAGGGAGGGGCTGCAAATCTTCCCATCTGTCTCTCTCGCTCTCTGGGCCCCTCGTTGCTATGGTCTTTCCCACAGCATCTGAAGGAACAAGATTCCTCTGACGTCTGACACTGGACCTCCACGGGCAGCCAATTTGTTTTCCTTTTGCCTCCCCACTCCCTCCTCCTCTCTCCCTTTCTAATCTAGAATATATTTCTGTGAACCCACCAAAAGTAATGTGTCAAACTATGATTATGTTTTCTTTTATTAAACAAGTAAAAGAAAGACAGATTGCTTTCCTCCTTTGACCAAGTAAAGGTAATAAAAGGCCTAGGGAAAGAGGAGATAGAAGGGGGAGGTTGGGGTCTGCTGTCCTGGGCTAGGGACAGCTCTCGTCTCTGTTCACCTGAAGGAATTTGGGGCTGCCCGTTGCCCATTTTACCCAGCAGCCCAAGGCCAACGGCAGTAGCTTCTGGACAAACTGAGTCCAATTGTGTAGCCCTCAGCTGGTTCAGCCTATGTTCTGGGGAGAAGCAAAGAGGCAAGAAAAGAGTAAGGCGCTGCCTTCCACTGTGCAGGGAAACCAATTCTTAAATAACATATTTCCTAGGCTCCTGACGATCTGAAAGAAGTTAGTAGGTTCAGGGAAAAAAAATCCATTTAAACCCTTAAAACTTAATCCACACTTCTGTGCTGTGGAGAAAGCAAATGTAATTTGGGAGTTTTGGGGGCAAGAAGCAGGGAGGGTATAGAGCACAGGGCAACTCCTTCCCCTCTTAGGGATTTTTCCTTTCAGTGTTTGTATATCCCTTAAGAGAATTAATTTTGGGGCAGGAACATTTAGAAATCCTGCATGATACTTATTTCTTGCAATACAATATAATTACCGATGGCTATAAAGAGCCACGGAATGCACACGCAGGGGTCTCTAGGTTAGGAATGGCAGGAGAAATTCCCAGCAACACCGGCCCCTGACTTCCCCCTACTCAGAGGCTCTCTGAAGAATGCTTCCATCCTTGTCTGGGCTAACAGAGAATCACGTCTTTGGGAAGTGAGGTTTATGGCCCCGGGGCCTCAAGAAGAGACACATTCCAGGTTAGAATTTCCAGTGCTGGTCAACCTGTGACTTGATACTTATCATTTTGCTCGTCTGGGCTCCCAAGAAAGAGGCCCACCCCTCAGAACAGTACCAAGGACTTGAGTACCAGAGTATTAGCTAAAAACTAGAAGGCATGGAGGTCAGGTCAAAACCACTGCGGAGAGGATATCTGCTTCCCAACAGCAAAAACAGGCAGGACAGGGGAGAAAGGCGGGCAAAGTATAGAAATGGAAATGGTTGGAATTGAGGGAGCAGGATGCTGCTGCTGGAGAATTAAGCTGAGAAAAGTCCAAGAACAGGTCCTAGCTGGAAGGCACCTCCGTCCCTGTCCCCCAACACGTGATGACGTTTGGCGTGGAGACCTTCTTATCCAAAGCGCTGCTTTCTGCTCTCTAGATGCCTGGCATGGAGGTGAAGAACAAAGACGTTCTCAGAATGGGATTTCTTATTTTTCTTTCAGTCTGAGTGCAGCTTCGGAATGTTGAACAATTTCAGGTGCCTGCTCCTGATGTTTTGGCTTGTGGAGGGTAGGGAAAACTCTGGCCAGCTATTTCACAGGCAGCTGTTTTCCAAGCCTGTGAAACACCCCAGCTTTGTTTGGCTGACCTGAGACGAGAGCTTCTCTTGGGGGCCTCCCTTTGTGTGCACAGCATTTCTGATCCTGCACCCTGGCCGACACACCAGGGCCATGATTTGTGGCTGCTTGAGCCCTTGCAGCACCACAGGGTACTTCCTCCTCCCTCTCAAGGCCCCCTAGTCACCAGAGAAGTCCGCTGTTCTCAACAGAGCTCCAATGGAACAAATATTTTGTTCCTAGGGAAAGAGTGGGAATTTCTTCAAATTGAAGAAAAACAAATGGTGGATTATGAATGTATAGTCAGTACGGTTATAGAGATATTATAAACCCTGATTATACAAAATAAGGGTGAAGTTCATATTCGTCCTAACACTTTTACCTTTGTTTTTTTTTTCTTTTCTTTTCTTTCCTTTATTTTATTTATTTATTTATTTTTGGCTGCATGAATGCAAATTTTTAACACCTAAAACATATATCCATGCTAAAGTACTAAAAAAGTTTTCCCTACGAGAGAAATGGCTACTCGAGCACCCAGGGGCCAACGGATAGCTTTTGTGGCATTAACATTGATATTTGCATATGTCTTCTTGCAGATCTGTGTGAAAATCGGATTGTTTTTTGAGGCAAAAAACGCAGCCACAGAAGAGCTGGTAAAGCTCCGGGCAGACGGAGCGCCCGCAGCACCCGGACCCCTTCGCTCTGGCTTCTGAGGTCTGGTAATTGTCAAAGAGGGGCCGCCGACCAGAGAAATTCGGTTAAGACGCGAGTCTGTCAGAACGCGCGAGAAGGACGTTGACTCGGAGTCTGCGGTCGTGTCGCACGATTTGCCTGAGCGCTGCCGGACAAATTCTGTTTTCACATGCAATTCGCAGACCCACAGCCGCAGTGCTACTTGGTCAGGGTGCCACTCAAGTGTGCGACGGGAACCGCTACCCGGATGAATAATACGGAGTTCCAAGCAACACGGCAATTATTTTACAGTTATTTTGCACGACCGCCACCCCATTATCTTTGTTGCCCCCCACCCACGGCGGAGGTGAATAGGAAAAATCACCACCCACGCCTCCAAAGTGGGGTTCATTTGATTTGAAATCAGCTTAAGAAAGGCAAAAGAGACGGCGAGGGAACCACTATCATTTCATTAATATGGATGGATTATTCACGTCGCTAGAGTGACAGTGAATCTGATTGTACCCTAAAGTGCCAATAGGATGACAAACACAGCCATGAAAAATGCAGGAAACTCTTAATGGCAGAATGCTTTGGAATTCATCTGTGAGAATTCCAGTCCCCCAAGATGAGCGAGTTGGGAGCCCACATGCTATTTCAAGGCTAAGTGCAGGGAAGGCAGGGTTAAGATTCCCTAGGTGCCTCCCACGACTCCCTAAGAACAGGGAAGGAGGGTGACAATTTTCCAGCCTCTTCCTGGCTAGCATTAGAAGCTTTAGAAACTTGAGACAGATGCTCTCCAAAGTGTCACTCTCCATCTCCAATAAAATCATGTTCCGGGGGAAGGTGAGGCCTTCCAAGTGGTGGGTCACTCGTCCTCCTCCTGCAGACAGTCGGGCACTTGCTGCCTCTGTGCTAAAATGCAAACCAGACGGGCCCTAGAGACGGCCTTTGGGGGCAGTTTTGGGTTTTCTTTCCCTTTGTTCCTTGGAGATATTAAGCCTTAAATCCTCTTTGAATCTGAGTGTTAGCGATGGCGCTGTATCTAAACCATGTCATGTCACGTGATGAAACCTGACACAGTGGCGTTCCCTCCTCCATTGTTCCTGCTGTCTGACCTCAATGCAGAAGTCTCCCCTGTGCGGCGGAGAAAAAAATACATTTAAAGAGCCAGGTAGGCTCTCCTTGGGCTCAGCTAACCTCTTTTTATATTTTGCCTAGAAATGGTCTGAGACCACTGTATTTTGAATTTCAAAAGTTGGTGATACACTTTTCACCTAGCATTTCCCATCCTCAAGCTTCACCAGTTACTAGCCCGCCCCTACCCCCACCCCACTTCGTCTCTAAGAGGGATGGGAGGAGGTTTTTGTTCTGCTTTCCCATTTCTGATTTCAGCCCTAGTTGAAAATGGTTATCCATCTGTGGGTAGTAGAAGTGGGGGTGTCTCCTCCCGTTCTGGATGGCTGGTGATCTGTGTCCCGAGATCCAATTGTTCCTTTCCCCGTGTTAAAGACTTCCAGACTTGGAGACCAGCCCCCAGTCTTCAGGCTCTGACTCTGACTCTGGATCGGACATGCAGAGTAGGCAAAAGACAGTCTCAAGTGTGGGTGGGATGGGTAGTGACTCCTAGGTATGCTTCACCAGATAACACGAAGCCTCTTAAAAACTCTCTCCCGGGGTCTCTGTCACTATATATATATAACATATTCACATTCGCGTTTAGGTTTTCTAGGAGATTCCTATGATATTTAAACATATTACTTGGGGTGTTTGGAGCCCACACGGCCCCTAACCTAGAGATGGCTTAGGTTCTAAGTGGTGGCATCCAGGATGGGGCGGGCTTGGTAGACCTTAGGGAGGCTTGTGTCTTGCGGGAGGGAAGGAGAAGACACCGATGGAAGCCCAGCCTGGGTCACAATTTTGCCCACAGCAAGTCACAGTGTCACAATGGCATCTTTGACCTCCAACCCACAAAGGAACCATTCTTATTTCTTGCAGGGTCTGCATGCAAGGTTACAATACAGTCCCTTTGATAAGGAAAGGTACGCATTCAAGCAAAGCCCTCCACGGGGCCCCACACATAAGGAGGCCTGTACCGTATTTATTGCTACTGTGGTCTGGGCCCAGCAGCAGGAATCGGAAACTCATAATTACCAGTCTGACTCTGAAATAAACTTATCTTCTCCCTTGCGTGTGACTCAGGGATTCAAATTCTAACATTCCTTGCAGGGATTGCAAAGATGTCTATACAATGTTGCAGATGGCTGCCTCAGGCTCTCTCCATATATTGTATTTCATCAAGGGTAAGGCTCATACATTTTGAGGCATACATTATGTATCTCTAGCGAGAAAGAAGCAAGCCCCCATCAACTGCGGCATGCTATTGGCTGTAAGATACATCATAATTTCAGAGATGTAAATTTGTGCATCTCAGGACCAGTGAGATGTGGTGAGTAAGACCAGGATGGTGGGCACTCCTCCGCCCATGGGCCTGGCCTGGCTCTCTCTGTGCTCACAGCCCCCCGTCAGAAAAGGGGTGAGGGATGACAACCCGTCCTTGCTCTCTTCTCTGGGAACCAAGAGAGGAACAGCTGGAGAAAGGGGCTGCAGGACACCAGAAGCCTGGGAAACTGGGACTTCTCTTTCCTGGCTTCACTCAGAGGAAGACTTGACACAAAAGCTTTTGTATTTTTCTAAATGATAGTTAGAAATAAAACTTTACCATGTAGTGCTGCACATATTTCTTCCAAGAGAGCATATGTATAGATAAGAAAGAACATGACCACTCAAAGAAACACAGGACTACCACCAAAAGGATTTTAAGTTGATTCTAGAAGAAAAAAAGCTAGGGCCAGGCAATAATTTTAAGGGGAAAAAAAATGGACCCTCTACATTTATAACCGGAGTTCTTCAGGCTGCTAATGTTTCCCTGGTCATTGGTGGCTTCCTCGTGGTGACAATGGGAAGAGCTGAGAGGAAGAAAGAAGACAAGGAGGCAAAGTTTCTGCAGTTGGGTGATTTTTTTGGACCTATCTTCTAGGTCAAGATAATAGGATACAGTACAAACCTGAGGAATTTATTCTTCCTGTCTTCAAAAAGACTTGCTGCAGTCTCGAATCTTGTTCGGGAAAGGGCTCAGCTAATAAAAACCAGATTCACAGAAAGAATGGGCGCCACCGACTCAATTTCTATTTTCCTCTCATTTCTCTTTCCCGCCTTCCTTCCCTCCTTGTTCTTTTTTCTTTTTTTTTTTTATTGTGGCAAAATAGACATAATGCTTATAATTTTCATCACTCTTTTTAAAAAAAGATTTTATTTATTTATAGACAGAGAGTTCACAAGTAGGCAGAGAGGCAGGCAGAGAGAGAGCCCGATTCAGGACCCTGAGATCATGACCTGAGCTGAAGGCAGAAGCTTTAACCCACTGAGCCACCCAGGCGCCCATTTTTTTCATCACTCTTAAAGATACAGTTTAGTGGCTTTAAGTACCTTTATGATGCAACAACCATATTATCTCTTTTCTAGAACTTTTTCATCATCTCAAACAGAAACTCCGTACCCGGCAAGTGGCCTTCCTTTCTTTGTTCTTTTCTTTTTCATTTCCTTAATTATTTTTGCTAGGAGCACTTCAACGCTCATGGATATCGATCCAAATTTGCAAAGGACTGTGACCCAAAAGCAAAGACCAGTTTTAGAAGCTGGTCACAGAGCTATTATAAATGGGCCTTGATCTACAACTTGCTGGGAAGATAAAATGTGATTTCACAGAATGACTAAAGGAGAAAACAAATGTGTTAGGGCAATGGCAGACCTTTTATGCTCCTTACCTGCGCACTTTGCTGAGCCTGAGGCTGGAAGTTTTCAAGCCAAATAGATATGAAGCCATCAAACCCTAGCCCTGTTTACTTATGTCTGTCGGTTGGTCTGCCTCTCTTTCCATTTCTGGCTGTACCTTAACTGAGCAAATGCTCCGTGTGTACCAGGCACAGGGCCCTGCCCGAAAGTAACTCCTACGTCAGAAGGCAGACAAATAAGGAAACAAAGAATTATGCAATGAGCAAGATGCAAACTGGTGAATGACGAATTCTGTTCAAGGGTTGGGGTGGGCGTTAATGAAAACCCTCTTCACCCAAGGCAGACTTGATATTGCCTACTGTGTGTTGGATATTAATATGTGGTGAAGTTATCAAGTTATGAATATGCAATTACAGATGATGTAGAATATGGAGCTATAATGCTAGCTGAAAAGCAGAATGAAAAATCACATATGCCTTATGACTACAACTGCGTTAAAACTTAAGTGTATAATGTGAAAAACATAAATATGCAAAACAAAGTTGTGTTAGGATTGGTGAATTATGGGTGGCTTTTAAATTTAGAAACGTAAACACGCTCTTATATATCCTTAAAATTGTTTTTCTTTCTGATTATAAATTTATTCACGTTGGAAAGTTTAAGCAACAAAGAAAAATACAAAATGGGAAAACAAGGTCACTGGTAATCATCGCCACAAAATGGGAATCACTTGGTTAATCCTTCCAAAGTCCTCAGTCAACTAAAATAAGGATCATATTATTCCATGCTACGGATGTGGTATTTATTTAACCAATCATCTATTGTTGGACGTTTAAGCCATGTTCAATTTTTTACCACTTAAATCATGCTGAAATGAGCTGTCTTGTACATAAACCTTTGTGCATGTCTCTGATTACTTCCTTTGAATAACTTCCTAGAAGTAGGCATTCTGTGTCAAAGAGCATGAATATTGCTAAGGCTCCTGTTTTGGAACATATTCCCAAATCGCCCTCTGGAGAGATTTAACCTATTTACACTCACATCAGGAATACACAAGGGTGTCCGTATTACACTCTAGATTCAATTTTTTTTTTTTTTTTAAATGACCAATTGCCCCAGCACAATTATGATTCTGGGTGTTTCCTTCTTAATGACCACAACGGAAGATCCTGCAAATAAGATTCATTTTAGCAATGTAGTCCACCCAAGCTTTTCCCTCCGTTTCTCTTCCCCTACCCAAAGCCCTGCGAACAGACATGGTCAGTCCTTGCTTCTCCTCATCAGCATATTGACAACAGATGTCTCCTGTCCTGCCTCTTCAGGGTAGGGAATGCCTGAATGCCACAAACACTATTCCCGGGGGCTGTCACCTGAGATTCTTCAGCTGTCTGCTCAGAGGCAAGGCCCCTGTGTATCAGAGTGAAAAGGCATGTCTTTATTCCTGTAGTTGGCTGGGCCAGCTGGCCAGCACCAATTCTCATGAATGACAGCTGGTTCGCTGTTCCATATTTCAACAGCCATAAGCCAGGATAACACTTGTAGGCTCTGGGAAGGAAAAACGCCCAGACCGACATGGGAGAAAGCCTTCCCTTGTTATTTGGCGTGGACCTCATACTCCTTAGTGTCTCGCATCAAAGATAACTAGGCCAGCAATAAGGGCGACCGACCAGGCGAGGCCCTACTGCTCTCCTACTATTGCAATGGATTTGATTCAGGGTTTTAAGTTACTTTTTTGGTCCCCATAGATGATTTGTTATTATAGCAAAATAGAAAGAGGGAGCGTGAGCTTTTGCAGGTCAGTCTTAGACAAACATCGATGCGCGTGACAGACATGGCGGGTGGTCCTGCTGATGAAACTACTGGAAGCAAGGAAGTTCAGCTGACACTTCTGTTGGCTCAATTTTAGGCGGTGTGTCAGGATAGAGCAATAGTTCAAACAGAAATGAACAACCCCCCCACAACTCTAAACTCTGTAATTTCTAATTTATTTCATGGACGCTGTGGGGTCCAAGGGTGGTGGAGAACATGTTTCCCTAGGTTGGAATCAAATTTCTAGCTTGGTAGAACTTATGAGAGAACACCCTCAGCAGTCTGGGGAGAAGAGATCTAAGGGAGAGAATGAGAAATGGAAAGTTGCTTCAAGGTTCTTTGTTCATCTCCATAATCCATTAGGAAAGCTGCACATCGTAGAAAAAAAAAGCAACTTTGTACAGAGCTTTGGGGCATTGGAGGTTGTCTGCAGAATGCTACTTTGACCCTTCTCATCTCAATTTATTAGTAGTGTAGTATGTTTTAAAAGTAACTCTCCCCACCATGAAGAAAGTTGATGATTTTGAAAACTATATGAATTGATCAATGGTGATTCACTTTTAAAGGCTACCATCGTGTTGAATGAAATGGACCTCCAGTTTTGAGAAGGTTTGCACTAGCACCCCCAAGGCATAGAATCGAAAGCCAGAAGTATGTTGATCTATGTAAAACAGAATCATATACGGCTGGAGAGAAAAGGAAGGCCTTAGATAGTTGGCCCCCCACCTTCTCATAGCATATCCCACGAACTGCACCTGGGAGCCAAGGACTGCCAGCCTGAACCCTCAGTGGACCCCGAGGTACCAGATGACTTCAACCTCACAAGCAGTCTGCCTTCGAGAAGCCAGTGTATATATTTAAGCCGATAAGACGTTATTTCTGGAAATGATTGGGATGTGTCTTAGCACTTTGGTTGTGCGAAGCTGGTTTAGGTTTCTACCAGCACGGACAGCTTTTTGCTGACCACGCGTTGCTCCTGCCTCTGCCCCACCTGCAAATTTTGGCTCCGGACTGGGTCAGTCTCCTATAGTTTGGCACCCACAAACCAGCTGTTATGAGGAATATCAGCACACAGTATTCTTGACAACCAAAGTAAGAACAATGCCTTAAAGTTCTGTAAGGTTTTCTCCAAGGGTAGGCTCTCTAGCTTTGCAGGGCCCGAATGAATGTATGACTAAATCTCGAGCATCAGCAGCTTGAAAGCGAATCAAACTCACAGAGGCACCAGAATGGAATCAGTCACCTCAGTCTGGCCTCAAACCCATGCCTCTGAAAATGGGGCTGCCATCTTGCTAGCCTGGTTTCTGAGCCCGGGAGGCATCCTAGACTCATCCTTTCCCCCTCTCATTCCTCATGTTCACCCATCAGACAATCTGGTAGGTTCACCTCCTTAATAACCTCCTACCTGACACTTTCCTCGTCCAGGTCCAGCAACATTTCTCTCAGATCACCCTGCCAGTCTTCTCGCTGTTTTCTGCTTTCCCTTCTTGTTGCCATCCCATACACGCTCCAGGCATCTGGTCATGAGCCTGACCTTTCTAATGATGCCTTGGCTCCTCAGCCCTCCCCGCACCACGTCATGCTGGGTAGGAGTCACAGCGTCCTCAGCAGGGACCACTTCGTGACCTGGCTCCCCAGCCCCTTCTCTGCTGACTGCCCCCACTGGAGCCCCATGCTAACTTTCCTTCTACCAAATCACTTTTATTTGGCTCAAAGTGTCTCACTCTTCACGGTTGCCTCTGCCTCTAATCCCACCTTCCCCCTTCATTCTTCACCTAACTCCCTCCAGTCATCCTTAAACACCGAACGCTGACATCACAGGCAGGATGTATTCTCTGCCATCAGCCCAGACGCTTGCTTCCCCTCCGAGCATCCTCAGCTTTTCCCACCCGCCTCCTAATGGCCTGAACGACAACCATGAGCTCATCAGTCTCTCTCTGTTGGGCTGTGAGTCCCTTGCCAACCTTCAGGTCTGTACTTACTTGCTTCTTACCGTGCCTGTGACACGGGGTGTGTGTGCGTGTGTGTGTGTGTGTCAATGAATGAGCGAACGAGTGACAGGAAACACGTCTGTGATTAGCTGCTTCAAATAACTTTCCTAAATTCCTACTTGGCCCTTCCACAGATCCTTTCTCTCTCTCTCCCCCACCCCTTTCTTTTTGTCTTGAGACAGAGAGCCATTTGCTTTCTCTGAAGTTCCTATCTAAATCACTGTTCCCAGTAGCCATGGAAGAGAATGTGCGCCTTCCTACTTGGCAGATGTGGGCCATGTACACATTGCTAGATGAAAGAAGTGAGCAGGCAGTGTAGAATCTGAATATATCTTTTAAAGTTTTTTTTTTTGTTGTTGATGACATGTTATGATGTGGTTACTACAGCTGTTTGTTAACTGTTATTGGATACCAGACACATAATTTCCTCTGGGTTTGAAACCTCTACCTGTATGACCTACTGTTGTCTTACGGGGTACAGTTCTTGACATCATGCTTATTGCAATTTTCCTGTATCCTCTCCTGCCGTGTTCAACTGCAGGAGTTTTGTATGTTATCAAATACTTCTTCTGGTCCCCTCTTGATTCCCGCCCCCCCCGCCTTTATTTTCCATTGACAACTTTCCCCGAACAGGCTTTTCCATATTTTTGACCTATGCCACCTGCAAGCACCTCTGTGTGGGATTCATATCTTCCTCAGTGCTTTCCCTGGACTGTACTAAAGCTTCCCCCAAACTGCCAGCCACTGACAAATATACCAAGTGATATCCCTGTTTCCAAAATATCAATCACACATTCAAAGAATCACTGAGCTGGAAGGGACCTCTGAGCAGCCTGCATGTGAACTTCTCTTGATGAGAATCTATACGACATTTTGTTAGATGTTTGTCCATCCACCCATCTGTGAAAAATCTCTGTGACTGATTGAGAGATTGGTTCTCAACTGAACATAATGCATTTTGGAGACAGATGTCCAACATATCACAGTCACCCAGAGGGAACCTTCTCGCCCATATGATTCCTCTTCTAATCCCTGATGTACAAACTGACGTTTGAGGGAAAGAGAGAAATGCATCCGGATAAAACTCTCAGGCTGGAGAGTATGGAGCACAACAGTTTCGACAGAAAAAGAAAAACTACAGCAGAGCAGCAGCTCAGTAATTTTCCTGGGGAAACAATGTTGAGAGCGTTGGGGGACCACCCCGTGTTGCATTAGCAAGCTAATGGGCACGGCCTTTGTAGAACCAACCTGCCGAAGACAGTGAGGTCCTCAGGGCTCACACTATGGGGACATCCTGCCTCTTACCACCCACAATCCATCCCATTCTTGCTTTAAGTGCCCAGCCTTCCCCCTCACCTTGAACAAGCATCTCTCTCTTACTAATTCTGTAGCTGCTACTAGGCCGTAGCTCCTGCTCTGGGTGTGGAAAACTAGCCGTAGATTTTGACCATATATTATGTAAGCACCTGGGAAAACTGCCTTCTAGATCATAAAAAAAATTAGCAGGTGTCAGAGGCTGTCTCTAGGGTTATTGGATATTTTGGGGGTGTTTTCTTTACCTATATGTGTACTTCCCCTATTTGCATAAGAACTACACATTATTTTAATGTTTGGACAAAGGGAAAAGGATTAAAGATGCGACTTTTTTTTTTTTGCATCTGAGGTTGTGGAAACACTGTTGATGTTGAGAATGAATGAATGAATAACAGAAGACTAGATCGAAGAATGAAGACTAGATCCAAGGCAATAGCTCACTTTCACACAGAGGGTAAAGAGAGGTGACCATGCTATCGATTTCTGGCAAAACTTTAGGATGAAAGATTAAACACAATTTGTGAGAATATATGAAATGAAGAGGCCACCTTTCATATTACCCCTTAGTGTTGTTAATCTGCTAGAGTGGAGGAATGCTGTCTATTTAACATGTCTCAAACCAACATGGGACACGAGAAACTTTGTGAGGTTGGCTTTTGGACAAAATGGAGAGACGTGAGGAGAATTTCAAGGTAGGCTGCCTGGAAATTGCTGGAAAGTCTGGACCCTACTGGATCCCTGATGGTGTCAACCTGGGGAGAGTTCTCTGCTGGGGACTTGTTGCCCAATTGTTGATTTGGATGGAGGCAGTAGGCAAGCTGGTACAAATCTGAAAAGATGAGCTAAAAACTCTGCCTGTGGAGTTTCTGAGGTCTGGAAAAGTTGAGTAGAAATTCAGATCAAACTTAACAGAAAAGTCTAGAATTGAGGCAAAAAAAAAAAAAAGCCAGCTGTCCAAATTCAGAATGGGACATAGAGCAGTGGGTTAAATAGAATGTGGGCTTTGGATTCAGGGGGTCTGCTGTGTTCAAGTCCCAGCACCGGGGGCAAATTCCTCGCCCTCACTCCGCCATGGTGCAGAAGAGAGAATGAGGGAAGGTAGCAAGGGCACAGCAATGGGCACGGTGCCGGGCACATGGGCACAGGACATGCTGCGGCTGCTCTTATGAGGGGTCTGACAGGAGTTCCTTGTACGCAGAACATAAGGAATTTCCCTGCCCACAAGCGGGAGCTGACAAAGTGACGGCGCTGTAAAACAAGCGAATCTGAACTTAAGCTGTAGGCTCAGGAAAGCAATTGTACTCTTGTAGTTCATACCGATAAGAAGGCAGTTGGAAGATGGCTTCAGCTCGCCATGTTTTAAAAGTGACATCAAGAGGCTTGAGGGTGTTCCGAGGTGTGACATGATAGTGAGAAATAACAGAAGATACTAGAATTATGTGGTAAGGAAAAATGAGTCTGACCCGGGTTGGGATAGCCCTCTTCGGATACATGAAGGCTTACTGAAGAGAAGCGAGAGTCACGATATTCTGTTGTTCTAGAGGACAAATCTCTCAAAGTCTTCAGCAGTTTGCTTAACAAATAGGAGAACTTTTCAACAGAGTGACAGAGGAACAGATTGCTTGATGAAGCAGCTCGTTCTCGGTCACTGCAGGCGTTCAAAGAGAATCTCGAGGGGGGGCATCCCCTAGGGAAGTTGGAGAGGTTTGCACAACTACTCCCCTTCTTCCCCTTCCCTACTCCAGCCTCAACAGCCTCGATTGTCTCACCTGCCAGGCTCCCTTTTTCCCGTTAACTACTCTCAGGTAAGATAGAGAGTCTCCAGATCCCTAACCCCTAACCTTTTCCACGAGGGCAGAGATGCACACTGGGCCAGTAAGCGTTCGCTGGTAGCAATCCATCGGGCCCCAGGCTTGTAAGAAAACATACCCGAAACGGACCCTGCCAGGTGGTGAGGCCAAGTGCAATGACAGAGATCAGCACTGGGCACAGGCACTGGGGGCGCAAAGGAAACTCAACTCACAGAGCCTAACTGGTCCAAGGAGGTGGGGGGAGGGTTTTCCCAGGGAGTGCATTCTGGAAACAATGGTACCAGGGATCGATGAAGGAAGCATCAGAGGCAGGGGGACAAAATGAGCAAAGGAATGGAGGTAAGAAACAGCTCTGTGGCCAATCTCGTGTGTTGCTGGACAGTGAAGGGCCCAGCATGGGATAGGAGGAAAGTGGGCTGGAGAGTACTGGGAGGGGTGAGAATCGAGAGACCCGCCCGGGTTTCTAAGGGCTCGCAAGTCACATGCACACACTCATCCCATGAAGGACTCTAGCTCAAGCAGCAGAGTCTCAACGGGTCCCCGGTCTCTAGGAATTATGTGTGCAATTGCTTGTTTCATTACCATATGCTTGCTTTGCTCCACGAGGGCAGAAACTCTGGTGACCTGGCTCATTGCTACCTCCCTGAGGTCTAACCCAGTTCTTAGCACACAGGAGATACTCCATAAAAACTGCAGGTCTCCACGGAAGGAAAGATTGCTGGCAGAAACGACACAAGCCCACAGGCTTCTTGGGAGGTCTCTCTAAGTTACTGCAAGGCCTGTAGCTACTACTATTCATCTGCATTTCTTGTTCTCCTGTTTTGTTGGTTTTGCAAGCCCACTGTTTAGTGCCTTTGGTTTTTGTTGCTGCCTCTGCTTAATAAATTTTGATGAGTAATGGCTGTTTGCGAAGCACTAACAGCCCAACAAGAAATCCTCAAAGTACAGAGAGTTACAGAAACATTCAGCATCATAAACCACAAAATGACTTGCGAAGGAGAGAGCTGAGGGGTTGGCTCATCTTTGCACGTGTTCTGGAGAGAGCACACCCGTGTCAGATCAGGCTCCATCGCGAGACTGATGGCCAACACGGCGACCTACAGAGTGAAGCCTGGGGAAGAGGCAGGTAGAAAAGTGGTGGGAATGAACAGTGAGCTGTAGACCCCACTGACCCCAATCACCTTCTGAAGTGAGTCTCAACTGATGGAGTGAGACGGGGTAGTTTCCCACTTTCCCATAGCCTCCCTAAGGAAGGCAAGGGTGGGCAGGAAGTGCATATTTGGTGGTCCAATGCAAAAGTCAGGTTTCCTCACACCGTTTTTTCCGGCTTCTCTCAGCATGCTGTCTTCCTGGCGGGTGGATGGCCCGGGACCGGCTAATCTTGGTGATAGGGAAAGGGACCGCTGGCATACAGGGTACACAGCCGGTTCTGAAGACTCAGTAATTCAGGATTAAGTAATTAATTCAAGAGGAAGTTCCTGGACTTACCCAGGAGCAATAATTTAAGTTTGTAGGGGCTGTTAAAAACGTCAACACATCCCTCGTGGACAAGAACTACCCAGAGGAGGTTTCTCCTACCATAGGCCTCCTACGAGGTCTCAAAAATAGAATATTCTTTTCCCTTTTTAAGTCCCCAAAGGATACATGTCTTTTTTTTTTTTTTTTTAAGATTTTTATTTATTTATTTGACAGAGAGAAACACAGCGAGAGAGGGAACACAAGCAGGGGGAGTGAGAGAGGGAGAAGCAGGCTTCCCGCCGAGCAGGGAGCCCTATGTGGGACTCAATCCCGGGTCTCTAGCATCATGACCTGAGCCGAAGGCAGTCGCTTAACCAACTGAGCCACCCAGGCGCCCCGGATACATTTCTTAAAAAAAAAAAAAATCCTGGCACCTCTCTCCTCCCCTGAATGACTAAAGTCCAAGAGGAGTCTGGATTCTGAGAGAGCCTGGAGGGGGGGCGCTGAGGCAGCGGCTGCAGGAGCCACCTGTTGCACCAAGTCTAAGGACAGGGCTGAGAGCCGCACGGCGTTCCAGCATAGGCGGTCGAGGTCTCTACCTGCGCTTCTGCTTGGACCTCCAATCGGGAGGGTGAATCAGGGGAAGGTGAGATCACTTCAGTTGCCCAAATAAACCAAATTGCTTAATTAATCTGACTGAAAAAACCCTCTTCAGCATCGGATTAAAGAAGTCTGTTGATGCTGCCCCTGTTGATGCAGCCAAGAGCAGGACTGACAAGGTATATTTAGCCTCAGTACTTGCAGGATTCCATCTTGCTGCTCAACAGGAAGTATCTGGAGTCACAGCTAAAGATACCGCTGTGTGTTCAGAAATTTACAGCAGCTGTAAAAGTCAAGCTAGGGTGGTCAGAGGGCTGGAACAGGCTTCCTTTCAAATGAGAGAGGCTGCCGAATTAAACACTTGAATATACGAGTTCATGGCAGGCAGAGTGCACCTGACAGGCTAAAAATAGCCAAAGCAGCCGGCTTCTGTTGCTAAAATAACACTGAACTGATAAACTCCTTTTCTAAACCTACAAAGAAATGGGTGAGTGGGGAGAGGGTGGGCTCTGAAATTCCAGGAAAGTGCACTGGAAACCACCCCAAAAGGAGGGAAGCCATCTCCTACCTTCACCACTTTTCAAAAATAGCTTTCAGAAGCTGAGTAGCTGAAGTAGCAACTCAACGATTAATTATTTTTTAATAATGTGAGGCAGAAATGGTAGCACCAAAAAGACACTGCATACAGAGATCGGTGTCCTGATGGCAAACAAACCTTTCCATCTTGGTTGAGGAACCATTTTTTTTTTTTCCCTTCTCTTCTCTTCTCTTCTCCTCTCTTTCTTTTCTTTCTTTCTTTCTTTCTTTCTTTCTTTCTTTCTTTCTTTCTTTCTTTCTTTCTATTTTATTTATTTATTTGACAGAAAGAAACACAGCTAGAGAGGGAACACAAGCAGGAGGAGTGAGAGAGGGAGAAGCAGACTTCCCACTGAGCAGGGAGCCTGATGTGGGGCTCGATCCCAGAATTCTAGAACCATGACCTGAGCCAAAGGCAGATGCTTAAGGATTGAGCCACTCAGGCACCCCGAGGAACCATTTTTTTTTTTAAAAACATCATTTTGCTAGACTCTCTTACCAGCCTCTCCATGTCCTGCTCAGGGATGCCTGATGGGCATGGTCCCTATGTACTTGCGTCCCATGCCTGGCAAAGCTGCTTGCTTGAGTACAGACAAGGGTGAGTGTGTGTGATTCTATGTTGATGGATAGAGTCGGTTACCACACTTTCCAGAGTGGCCAGTGCATCCAAGAACAACTTTACTTCCATCCCGTGACCTGGGACACTGCCTCATTCCAAGTCACCACTTCCCTTCCATGTAATGTGGAGCTCATCAAGATCACCCCTGATTGGGGATCCTGGGTGGCTCAGTTGGTTAAGCAACTGCCTTCGGCTCAGGTCATGATGCCAAAGTCCCGGGATCCAGCCCACATAGGGCTCCCTGCTCAGCGGGAAGCCTGCTTCTCCCTCTCTCAGTCCCTCTGCTTGTGTTCCCTCTCTCACTGTGTTTCTCTCTGTCAAATAAATAAATAAAATCTTAAAAAAAAGAAGAGGTCACCCCTGATGACCTCCTCGGGTAGTGCTATGGGGATAAAAGGAGCTAATGCACACAAGTATTTTGGGAGTCTGTAAAGACTGAAGGCAGATGGAAGATGTCATTGCTGTTGTTACTGAGCATTCTACTGGAAAGTTGAGCAAAGAATAGCAACGTCTCCATGTGACTGCAAAGTGCTGTGGGCACAGCCTGCTTGACTCTGTTCTCTCGTGTGGGATGGTGCCATCTCAGGCAGGTAAAAGCAATGTCCATGTCCCAGTTCAGAGCAGGAGGGGCTGCGGGAAATCTGCTTGCTTTCGAGCTTAGTGTGGCTCACTGTTGTCATCACCTGGCTATCCTCCTCCAGGTGGGCCCACAAAGCAGGGGGGCCCTGGAGTCCCTGAGACGCTGGGAGGGAGGCAGGGGGTAGGCCAAGCTTTGATGTGAATGGTTGCCGGGTTATCAGCGGTGCCTGCCCCAGCATCAGTCTCCCTGGCTGGTTAGTTCCAGTTGGGAAGTCGAGAGATGCCCACCTTCTCCTAGGCAGCCCCCCATGGGCTGCACTTCAGCCATCATTTAACTGGTCATTATTTATTTTCTTTGGTTCTTCTCTATACCCTTACTTGTTACATACAAAGCTGATGGACAAAACTGTGTTTTCACCATGTTGGTAGCTGTGAGGCATATGGACAAAAATATGCATGCATATTTGTCTAAATCTAGAAGGGAATATTAAGAAAATGAAATTACTTGTTATGTTAGGAGGGAGGGATTATGAATGTTTTTCCCTTATCTCTTTTTCACACTGTCTAATGTTGTTAAATAGTCTTGAAGATAAGAAAGGAAAGGGAGTGTAACTGGAGTCTTAGCATTTTATAAAATGGCATCCCGGTACCCTGATTTAGACTTCACAGGGCTTGAAAGTGCAAAGCTAAAGAAATGCCACATAGACTAACGTATTTTAATGTAATAATTATATTTCAATGTTCAAACTGCTTTAAGGGTGGCCTCTTGCATTTCAGGGGTTTTTTTGGAGATGGCAGTAAATGGCAGAGGCCATGAGATAAAAGTTGGAAATCATATCATAGCTTTTTTTTATCTGAAAACTCATGGTCAGAAGTCTATAATTTTTTCAATCAACAAAGAACTAAATATTCATGGAGTGCTTACTATGTGCAAGGATTTGTGTATTTCCACTTAGTTCATCTTTTTTCCTATTTCTCTTCCCCAAAAGTGATTATCACTGGTTGTTTTTAAGGCACTCCGCAGTCAACTTGCTTTGTGCGTAGTCTTTTTTAAATAGTAAATGCCAGGGCACCTGGGTGGCTCTTGATCTCGGTTCGAGTCACAATCTCAGGGTCCTGGGATGGAGATCTGCAGGTGGGCCTTTTGTTTGGTGGGGGGTCCGCTGAAGATCATCTCTCCCTCCGCACTCCCTCCGCTCGCTCTCTCAAACAAATAAATAAATAAAATCTTTAAAAAAATTTTTTTTAGATTTTATTTATTTATTTGACAGACAGATAGCAAGAGCAGGGGGAGGGTAGGCAGAGGGAGAGCAGACTTCCCGCTGAGACGCCTCCCTCCTCCCAATGTGGGGCTCGATCCCAGCCAGGTGCCCGAATAAATAAATCTTAAAAAAAAAAAAAAAAAAAAGTAGTAGGTGCCAGGGCGCCTGGCTGGCTCAGTTGGAAGAGCAAGTGACTCTTTAACTCAAGGTCATGAGTTCAAGCCCCAGGCTGGGTATATAGATTACTTAAATAAACAAAAACTTAAAAAAAAATAGAGTGGTAGGTGCCAAGACAGTGGCAGTGAGGGGGAAATTCTAATAACTTGTGGTTTCTCAAATAAACAACCAGAAACCATTACAAAACAAGGTTTGGCACCTAAGGTAGCCGTCACACCCAGCTTTTTCTCCAGGGGTACAGCAGAGTGGGCAATGGCTTGAAGCCTCTGTTTTTTTCTCCAGGTACTCCTGGCTCACCTTTTCTCCGAGTTCGACTTCAAAAAGTCATTCTCTCCATTTGACAAGGAAGTAAGTGAAGACAAGGGGAGATGAAAGTGCCCCTTTCATGGCCGCTTCAGGGCAGCGCCCCAAGAGAACAAGGAGACACAAGACACTGGTGACAGCAGCTCTCCAGCTGGTAAAGGTGGTCATTCTCTAAACGAACAATCCACTCTGAGTCAGGTCCACCCTCCGTCCATTCAGCTCAGCACTGAGTCTCTGGCGGTGGCACGAAGGGACATGTTGAGGGACATGTTAGGGAAGGTGGCTGTCTATGTTGACAGGTGGGTTAGGGCCACATAACCAACCAGTGCCTTTTCTCTAACATCTCTCTCATCATAGAGCTATCATCCATGAAATTTGTTTAAGTCTAAAAGCAATGTAAAGTTCTGGTCTCACCACATCTTAAATTGATAAAATTCCGTAAGCTAGCCATGTAAATCAGTAATGCTATCTTTTTTCTTTTTGAATTTACCTCTTTCAAACATGAGGGTGTTCTTCTTGACTTTGCCTTACTACCTCAAGATACAGTGAACGTGCCCATGTTTGTACTAATCACATACTTGGTAATTAAAAAAAATTTCGATTACGCACAGCTCCTCTCAGTCTTTATGTATTCAGACAAAAGAATCCAAACTTTTAAGTTTATTCTCACATGGTGTTTTTTAAATCAAAGGTTCTTAACTTTGGTCTAAATACTCCAAGTTAGCCAGAGATGTGCGAGAAATTGTGTGCAGCGTTGTGTGTGCACAGCCATGTGCTTCTCTGAGGTCAAGGGTCAGAGAGAGTCTCAGAGGAGTCTGTGACTTCAAAAAGGTTAGGAACCACCACCCTGGATCCCGTGGCTCCTTCTTGAAGCTTGTTTAGTTCTGGTTTGTTATTTCCTGAGATGCAGCGGCCAGAATGGCATATAATATTCTAGACGACGATATGTCAAAATTCTGAGCAAGATTATTTTGTTATGTTTGTAATTCTTCACCAGACAGTGTCTGCTATTTTGGTGAATTTTTTGGCTATATTAGCCACCCATGTGTCCATGTCTTTAGAGAATGGTGTATAATGACTCTCACTGTCCACTTTCCGAATGGAATGTGATCCCACGAAATATGATCATGCCTTTAGTATGAGCTCATTTGGATTATTTTTCCTAGATTCACTACTTTATATTTCTCCATACTGAGTTTCATCTACTACTTGTCTACTTCTCAGCTGTCGTAGTATCAGATCTTCTATAATTTATATTAGGTGAATTTGACTTTTCAGTGTGATAAAGTTTCCCCTGCAAAGTTGCATGCTATCCTGTGTGCCAAACAATTAATAAACAAGTAACCAAATCCATATGGCTGAAACAACTAACGGCCCCCAAAATAAAGTGCTTGTCCTTCCATAGGCGAGGGTCAGGACTGGGAAGAGGCGCCCTGGCAGAGCCCAGAGGTTCCAGAACCTCTTGTGTCTAGATAGGGACAAATTACCAGGAGGATGTAAGCAGAAGTGAAAGGCATCCTTTTGGCCAGAGTTGTTTGAGAAATGGGGTGAATTTTCCATTATTTCCCTCCTTCCTGCTTGCTGATGGGATACCAAGGACTCTGGGGACTTAAATATGGCTGAGGGAACAAGCCTGGGTTCCTGCATCACCAAATGAAGATTTGTGGCTTGACTGAAATGTAGTAATTTTTTTTATGACAGCAGGTAGTATTCATATGGGCCACCACTTGAATTATGTCCATTCACAGAAAGTTCCATTTCTCTCTATCTTTATTCAAATATGCCTATGCCATTTTCCCTGAAGCATTGGTGTCTGAAGCATTTTAATAGGTCTGGTATAAATGACCACGTTAAAGATACTTTTGATAGTCTTATGCCACAGATTTAAGTTATTTGCCTCAATCCAAGTTTTAGTAAAAGAGAACATATCTGAAAAGTGTATTTGATTCTTAGGAAACAAGTTGCTTTATAATTTTTACATGTTAATATTGATATTCATCTTGCCTTAAGCACACAACTGTGAGGGTTCTGACAGTTAAGTACAAACATGAGTTTAGTTGAGAATGTGTAGGTACTTCCTTATGAATCAACAGCAGTGTAGATGAAGAACACCAGACCCTTGAACCGCTCTACTACTGTTTAGGAAATAAAACAATATCCATGTGAACCGCGGCGCTGCTCTTTGTACCACAGTGGCGGGGAGAAGGTGGCTTGGGTGGGTGGGCCAAGGTTGAAATCAGTTCTGCTGCAGTGTAGCATGTTCCTGGAAGACAGATGGGCTTTCAGGAGACAGAGAGAGATTGTGGTGGACCAAGAACAGGACATTCATTCTTCAACAACCTGCTTACACTGGGGCCAACAGCCTGTTTCTTCCCCTTTCCCTCCAGGTGATCATAGAGGACCACACTGGTTCAACTCACTTGGTCTCGGTCAGCATTGACGCGGAGTGTGCACGACGCTACAAGGCAGGGGCAGGCCCAGTCCTGGCCACGGCTGCCTGGGTAAGAGCACGGTGTTGAGGAAGAAGAGCCCAGTCTCTTTCCTAAGCTCACCTCCTGGCGAATTCACTAAAGGAATTCTAAATCTCAGCAGAGGCAGAGGCCCAAAGGCCTGGAGAACCCCAGGGTGGTAAAGAGCCCTCGGGTCTCCAGTCTCAGGCGGGAGCCGGGAGCAGGCAGGCGGTGTGATGGCGCCCGCCCTTCTCCCACGGGAGGGCAGGTGCCGTCCCTCACTGTGAGGGGCTGTGGGCTCCCCGAGTCCTTGGGCGGTAGCTCATGAAGCAAGGACACATCTCAGGGACACCGAGCACCACGGCGCTTCCATGAAGTGTACTCTCCCGCCCATTTGTGCCGTAACACGCAGGAGAAGCCTATGGGCACAGCAGTGACATTCTCTGCCCTAAAAAGCCTTTCAGGCGACATTATCTTCTAGGAGACTGCAAGACTTACTACAATCGCCAGGAAAATCTTCACATACATATGACACTTATCAACCAGCATCAAAGTCCGAGTGATTCTGAAGAACTTTCACATCAAGTTTCCTGCTCTCCCTTAGGAGGAGTCAGAGACATCGTGAGAAGCATTTCCCCTACCTCTGAATACAAATAAATAATGGTATATTGGAAAAAACAAAACAAAACAAAACTTGGAGTCTTTTGGCTTAAACGGACTTAGTGAGGAAGCTCTTTGGAACCCACTAGTTACTGCCTCATGGATGGGACAAGGGAGGGAAAAGAAAAGGGAAGTTCCCACTTTAGTACTTAACTTACACTTTTTCTTTCAAAAGGACGAGGCTGTTCGTGGCCCTAGTAACAAGCTCTTCCCTGGCTCCTAAGGGGGCTGCTAGATAAGGAGGAGGGCCAGAGACTGCCCAAGGTTGGGTTGAGGCAGGACAGAACGGATCCCCCTGTCAGAGGGCAAGGCAGGCACTCAGTTGGAAAGTTGGTCTTTTTTCCTAAAAATAAAACATTCGACCCTCCTTTTTTGAATCCTTCCCTGGAATGAAGCCAGTCAACTGCTGAGTTGAGTAGCTCAATAGCGTGTTGAGCTAGCTCAATAGCCCTCAGCCCAAAGGTGAACTCCAAAGACCCTCAAGATCTTCTGCCCCTGATAAAATGCTACACAACAAAGTGAATGACATAAGAGAATGTTTCTCTTGAAAGGACATGCCTGCAGTACACATCTGTAAAGCAAAATAGGCCCAGCAGAAAGGATGAGAGGACAGGAAGAGGGAGAGAAACGGTAGGATTGGCTGTCCAGAGGTTGGCAAAGGACTCGCAAGTGGATGCGGCAGTGTATTTTAGGAAATTCTCTAAGAGGCCAGGAGGCAAGGGCTCCTCCTATAAGACCCCCACCCCATGAAGGAGGACACCACGCCTTCCTTCCAGACAGTTTTCTAGAGCACACCGAATCATTCCCAACTTTTCTCCATTCATGAATTTTCCACCCAAAGTTACAGCTTTGGTTTATAAAATGACAGTGATGTATTATGCCGCATCTCTAACAGATAGAGGGGTCGCAGGCTCTCTCCTTTAAAGATGCTCTATTTGGGGAATGTTTGGGGCAGCCGTTGTATAGACCAACCAACTGCTTGCTGTGAGGGGTCCAAGAATCAAAGCTGTTTCTCAGCGCTCTTCTAAGATTGAACTTCATGCTGATGGTCCTGTATACAAAGAGAAAGAACTCTCACAACATAAAGGGACTCTTTCTGCAGTATCTTTTCTATCTCATCGTGCAGCCATTTTGAGACTACATACATAAATAAAATGTCAGGTAGTGAGGAAGACCTTTCCCTCCCTGGATGAGGAAAAGGATGCCATGGTTTTGGCTGCTCAGTGATATCAGCAAAAACTGGGAAGAAGATTCACTAAAT
This sequence comes from Spilogale gracilis, assembly GCA_004023965.1. Taxonomy (NCBI): domain Eukaryota; kingdom Metazoa; phylum Chordata; class Mammalia; order Carnivora; family Mephitidae; genus Spilogale; species Spilogale gracilis. The sequence continues at coordinate 29,236 of PITA01006278.1, forward strand.
CATTATTTCCTATATAAGTAGTTGGGGCCATAGGACCCAAGTAATGGGTAAAGTAATGGACAGAATTCACTAGTTAATCTACATAAATGCCTCCAGAGTTTAGCTGTTGCAAGTAATTTTCTGGTTGAGACAATAGAGGATATAAATTTTGCAGCTTAGGCCAGAGATTCTTTGTTTGATAGTCCAGAGAGACCCCCCTGCCCCAGAACCAGTTGTAGGTGCTTCAAAGATGCAGATTCCAGGGGCTTCTCCCAGATCTAGCTCTCGGGGGTGGGCCTGAGAATCTTCATTTTGAACAAGCTGGCGGGTGACTCTTTTGCACATCGAAGTTTAGGAATCACCGCTATGTCTTTAACCTCCTCCTACTCTTTAAAGCAGGAAAAAAAAAGATACTATATCCTTTAGGTATAGTTCTAGCTCACGGAGTTCATGGATGTTTTGAAGAAGTTATCTTAACATTACTGCAGTCCCATTAGCTTTTATGTGTATTACAGCAAGACCTAAAAGGATGAGCTATCCAAAATGGAAAGGGTTAGTGAACTTCCCATTGTCAGAGGTATACAAGTGGAGGTTGGAAAACCCCTCAATAGGGATCCTGTAGAAAGGATTCAAGTATTGGTATAGGGGCCCAACCCTGAACTAATGTTTACATTGCCTCCAGCTCTATAACCCTCTAATAATATAACAAAATCAGCTTTAATATACCAAGCACTACATTTTAAAAGTCTAAGCATGTACTCAGGAATTTTATTGGTATTTTGTAAAAAAAAAAAAAAATCAAGAAAACCAGTCTATGAAACCGAAGTTCAGAGGCTGAGGCTAGAACCAACAAGAAACATACCAGCTCTGAAACTTACTGGCTAACCATGAACTCGTGATGGCAAACAGATAAAAGTCAGAGTCTGTCCTCTTGATAATGGTCTCCACATCCCAAGCACCCCCATATCTATGGCACTAACATGACTGTTGAGTCTTCTCATTCTCTGACTTGGTGTCCATCAGATCATAGACCTGAATCCTTCCCAATTCTTCAGGTTCCTTCACTCCAAAGAAGGATGTCATTTAAAGGACCAAAGGAATCACAGTTCTCCAGATGATAAATGCCTGCCTGGGCTGGCCGATGCAGCTCTTTTCCACTGCCGTCGTGTTTACTCTTTGCTGGTTAAGAACATATGTGTCTATGGATCATTGCTACTCCAGAAAAAAAACAAAACTGCCAGTGTAGACAGTGGTGCGGATGGCTAGCAGTTAAGTACTACGGAAAGGCTCAGTGTTGACGGGAACAGGGGACAAGTCTGTGCAAAATGAAAGAGAAAGGAGATCCTCAAACTCCCCCAATCAATAAAAACAACAATCGAGATAAAGCAAGAAGCGAACTTGCAGAGCCTGAATGATCTGGGAAAGCCACTTGCATAGCATATTGATAAAACGCATGCCAAACTGCCCACACTTCCAGTGTGTTGTATGGGGGGTACGCAAGCACCTCAACAGCCCTGGACCTCACACTTGACACAGGCATTCTGAGAAGATGACCGAGCAAAGAAATGCTCAGTGTGGTGAAAAATCGCAACTAGCAGGACTCCAGTGAAGTCACATTTATGAATTCTTTTTTTGTTTTTTCCTCAAGATTTTATTTATCTATTTATTTGATAGAGAGAGACCCAGCGAGACAGAGAACACAAGCAGGGGGAGTGGCAGAGGGAGAAGCAGGCTTCCCACTGAGCAGGGAGCCCGATGCGGGACTCGGTCCCAGGACCCTGAGATCATGACCTGAACCGAAGGGAGATGCTTAACAACTGAGCCACCCAGGCGCCCCTATGAATTCTTTCTAAGTGTGCTTTTCTGAGAAGAGTTCTCAGGTTTTGGAATCTAAGGCAAATGGTTAAGATTTGAAGTAAGCCACCCCTGACCAGCCTAGCCCTGTGGTTGGCACAGCATAGGAATTTGCTCCATAGTCGTCAAAAGGAGGAAGGGATGTGTGGATGGGCAATGAAGGAAGGAAGGAACGGAGAGACTGCTAGACTGAAAGGAATTAGGGCTCGATTCTGTAGCTACAGGTGACAGCGCCCGAGGGGACCCTGGTATCTTAGATTCAGACATCTTTAAGTATATAGTCTTGTGATGCAGGGAAAAGATTTAAAGTCTGTGTTGCTCCATTAATGATCAAGACAGGAGGACTGCTAGGAAGGGAACAAAAACTAAGGACAGAGGAGGACAGCGGGAGGAGAATCCTGTTTAAGAACTAATTGAAGATTTCTGAGAGTGATTTTTGAATCTTAGACAGGAATTATCTAACCATGATAACTAAATTCAGTGCAAATGGTGGTCATAGGACGGTCCAAACTGTTACACGATACTTTTATAGAGTCTTCACACTGCAAAATTGGTGGAAATTAAGCCGTTTGTAACTTACTTTGGAGGGAAGAAAAATAAATGTGCCTGCAATCATTATTCAGGTCAATGACCTGTCTTTTCGTGCAATTTGATAGCACCACCTGGGATGCGAGTCAAACTCTCTTTGGGAGAAGACTTGTTTTTAGAATACCAGCAATCCCCAAGTCCATAATGGTGAATGCCACAGGTGTGAGAATCCGAGGAAAAGCCACCACGACTAGAATGAAAGGATGATGCAGGGGTAGTTGGGCTTCTCAGAGCTGCAGGGGATAGGATTCTCTGGGTTTTATACTTCTCCTTCCTCAGCCCTCAGAACTCTTAATCCTATTTTCATTGCCCCAGGTAAACTGGGAAATATTTTCTCCTCCCAGACTGCAGTTACTCACACAATAAACAGGTAATAAACATTTTACTGCCCTAAGCAACCTCCTGCTAGGCAGGCAGTCAGAAGAGAAAAGACTGTGGGAGAGTAACCCCTCCCGGATAAACTGCAGGAGACAAAGGATGTGAGTAAGCGTTTAATAGCGCGCCCCCTCTCTGGGCTCCGGGGGAAGACTGGGAGCTGCTGGGACGCATTAGCCAGCCCGGGGTTTAGGATTCCTCTCCGCTTGAGGCTAGTGGGGAAGATTTGATTTCACCAAAAGGTAATTTAGTTGCCATTTCAAAGCTCTGTCTAGCTAAATTAAGGATGAGGAATGAAACTAGAGTTTACAATCTCCCAGGTTAAACCACGGGCTGTGGGGCTGGAAGGCACGAGGAGGGAGAGAATTATTCAGTTCGATTTCTGTTTGATTTCAGATTTGCATTTGATTTTCTAACACATGCCGGTTTCTTTGTTATTGTTTATATCTGCCCCCATACATCAAATCAAATAGTTGTTACCATCGGTTGGCTGTGTGCAAGGCACGGTGGCTGTCCTCCGACATCCTATTCCCCACTGTACAGGGTTCCCTCAAAAGCCGATTACCTTAAGGCATCTCACGGTTTCCGCTGCTGGGGAAATCTTTCCATTTCCTTTCATGCCAGAGGTTCAACTTGCAGCTGTCTGAAGTCTCTGCACCCTCCCCCCATCACAGGGACATGAGGGCAGAGCCAAATCTAATACCGCAAGCTCTGCTTCCACCTCTGCCATTTAACTTACGGGAAATAATAATCTTATGCACATAAATATTTTTCACCAAACAGCATGCCAAATCTGAACTTATTAACCCCAGGAGAATGATACATGCCTCAGCAGAAATAATTTTCCAATTCACATAGGTCGAAGGAGTGATTGTTTTGTAAACCAACAGGTCTTTGGTATGAATTGCCATTAACTTATGGTATTTTACTCTAACGGAGTATTAATTTTTGTTGTATTTTGTGGCAGAGGGGTGAGGTTGTCCAGCAAGAAATAACCTGCTGACATGTCTAAAGAGATATATTTGAGATCCTACAGAATCTAAAGGAGCCGCTGTCTTGACACAGGGCTCCAGAAAACCCCCACGCCGCCTATCCGCTCTCGTTTCTCCTTCGAACCTTTCTCAAGAGGGTTCAGGAAGTGAGTGCGGATTGCATGATAACGATTACAGAGCACTAATTGTTGGTGATGCACACGGATGGGAAATTTCGCGAGGCGTCAGGAAGCTCAGGGGAAATGTAGGAGGAAGTGCAGCGCTGCCTTGAGGTTACTGGGCACTCTGAAGGAGGCTCTCGAGGAGAGGGGGTCTTTCCCTGAACTGGTTTTGGAGGACTCCTATAAAAACACGGTGGCAATACGCCCAAAGCAGATACTGACCTGCATAGTGACCACTGCAGAGTGGACCGATGATACTCCCAAACAAAAGATGCAGTCACTGGATGGCAAAATGTGGGCACAGACAGAAGCGACAGGACAGAGATCCCCGGTGGACCAAGGATCCAAGTCAGGGCATTCACGGCGAAAAGGACATCATCTTGGGGTGGCCCAAAGAGAGCGATACCAAGGGCAGGGAACAATCCTGTTTTATTGGCGTTAGACTGATATTGAACTTCTGTGCCTTACTTTGGCTCTAGCACTTACAAAATGACATGAAGGAAAACTAGCGAGGATCCAGAGGCCTGTGACAACCACGATTAAAGGGATAGAAAAAATGGTCCTCTGAAGCAAGATGAAGGGAACTGTGTTGCGTATCCAGCAGGGAAAAGGTTAAGGGGTGACTGCATTCAAATACAGGTGGGGTTTGGGAGGGGAGCACTGATCAACTCCTCTCCACATGCAAAGGGAGAGTGATGGGAAGTAACAGGCTTAAATAAGAAGCTGGAGAATATTGATTGGCTAGAAGGAAGAATGTATGGAAGGGTACAAGCTAATGGGGATCTTGGGTTTAATATGTCCAAAACAGAATTTCTCTTCTCATTCTTCCCGGTCCTTCCATCCACATCCCGCCACTGCCCCAAACTCTTGAGACTCCTGAAGTCTTCCCTATTTTGGTAAACAATACCGACACTTACCCCAGCCAGGTAAAAAACCCTACGAATCATTTACATTTCCCTCCTTTCCCTACCCACTCCCAGTCCAGCCCTTCTGTAGATCGTGTCAGCTTTACTTCTGAGTTTGGCTACTGTTTTTCTATCTCCACGGTCACCTTCTCAGTCCAAAGCATCATCGTTGCCTGCTTGGATGCAAGCCAGGAGGATCCTTGTATCTTCCTTTAATTCGTTCTCCATATGGCTGTTTTTAGAGCACGAATCAGACCCTGTTATTCCCCGGCTCAACCTTATCCAAAGACTACACATCATGCTTGGAAGAAAACTCATACTCTTTACCACGACCTTCGAAGCCCCCCATCACTTGCTTCCTGCCCGCTGTCCTCATCCATCTCCCTGCTGCCCACGTTAGCCACACTGACTTTCTTGCTGTTCCCAATAAGCCGTTGCTGTGGCATCTTTGTGCCAGCTGCTCCCTCCGTCCAGAACACTCTGACCCTTGCTCTCTTTAGTTGGCTGGCTCCTTTTTGTCATTCTGGTCTTGACTTAAGTCTCACCTCTGCAGACTTTTTCCAGCCACTAGAAATGTATGCTCTGGGGTAGAAAGTAGAAACTATCTTGTTCATGATGGTATTTTAGAGCCTTGAATAGGTACCTGACACATTGGGGAAGGCAATGAATATTAGCTGAGTAAAGGAAAGGCTGACTATAAAAGCAGGTTGCTACTTGCTCTCTCAAGAGAGCTGAGGATAAGAGAAAGAAGCTTTTGTGAAGAGACTAGGTGATTTTTTGGTCGAGCCAAAGGGCTGGGTACTTTTGAAGTGGGTGAAGTTGGGGGGGGGGTTGCCTCATCCACTGAGGTCCCAGTGAAGAGTTAAACCAAGTGTGGCATCATCATTATTAGGCATGGAGTGTTGGGGCAGTTACGCTGAGCAAGAGAAAAAGTCATTGACTTGGGGTCCCAGAGGGCAGTCACAGTGGGCGGAGAAAAGGATGGAGATGTAAGATCTACTAAGCCACTCAAAAACCATAAAGTTGGATCACCTGTTAGGATGAATTGAGGTTTCTATTTTCCTTTTTCTTCATATAGAGTCACAAGACTCTCTCTCATCTGAGCAGAGCGTGAGCTTTCCCCTGACCCTTCGTGAAAGTTACTTCCTAGCTCTACGTCCATAACATCTGTGAGGTCCTGTGGTTTTCTTTTCTTTCTTTCTTTTTTTTAAAGGTTTTATTTATTTGACAGAGAGAAACGCAGAGAGAGAGGGAACACAAGCAGAGGGACTGAGAGAAGGAGAAGCAGGCTTCCCGCCGAGCAGGGAGCCCGATGTGGGACTCGATCCCGGGTCTCCGGGATCATGACCCGAGCCGAAGGCAGTCGCTCAACCAACTGAGCCACCCAGGCGCCCCAGGCCCTGTGGCTTTCTCATAGGAAATGCTGTGAGTCATCTTCAGTCTACCTTCAGGCAGGCTGCTCTGCTTCAGAACTGGACTGAGGAGGGACAGGACGGACCGCTGAAAGGCATGATGGCAAGATTCTGTAGGCCTTGCCTATAATAACTTATTATCACCCAGTCAACCAGCCAAGGCTTTAAAACCAAGACCAACAGCTTCTATTTTATTTTTGCTCTTAATATCCTCCCAAAGCTGAGGCTGTCTTTGACTGGGGACTCGCTAAATGCTAACAATTGACCGACTCATAAACCTCATAGAAAATATAATCCCAGAAGATTTTTGGTAGGCTTTATTGCCCTTCAGTTCAAAATCCCAAAGTCTTACGATCAGGTGGCTGATCGAGATGGAATATAATTAAAATAAAGATAGAAACTTCACTGGAAAAGTAACTGATGACCTCCCTCGCCACCAGACCTCCAAATGGCGGAGGTTTTAACTGTGCTTTTTAAGGCTAGCGCCCCCAACTTTCTACATTTAACACTGCTTCGAAAATGCTTGAGAAAGGCCAATAACAATGTCCTCCAGTGTAGAAATCCAAGATAAAATTGCTCTCCATTTCAAGAAGTATTTCTTAGACTCCGTCTCTACCCTGAAATTTGCCAGTGATACATATGACCGTACGATAGGATGACAGACTACAACATGGTCTGGATTCTTCATAAATCAATAATCGGAGGAGGGGTGAGGGACTGTCCACTTTGGTGATTTCATTTTCAGCCACAGCTGGCCTGATTGCTTATTGGAAAATAAAAGTCATGGCAAATTGAGCTTGACAATAACCAGGCCTGACTACATAGGCCCCTTCTCCACGTCTCTGCAATTAGAATGAGAGGAGGAGAGGAGGCCGACAGGGAAAGACTCTTCCTCTGCTCTGTCATAGATCAGTCTTAGTTTATTTTGTGGGGCACAAGCCATATGTTGTCTGTGTAAGGGCTGTTCTCTCTCAGCTCGAGACTCTGCTGTTGTGCTAGCCCGAGGGATAGAGAGGTGCTGCCGTTTCCAACTTGCAGGCTCCCTAAGAAGTGGGTGAAAACCGGAAGCCGTGCTGTACCATGCTGTTGTTACATTTAAATTAAATTAAATTAAAGTGGCACGAGCCACCTTTCAAGGGCTCACAGCCTCATGTGGCTAGGGGCGACTGTATGTATGAGACCATGTGGACACTGAACATCTCTTACGTCCCAGAAAGTTCTGTTGGACAATCTTGATCGAAAAAAGCTCACTGGGTGCCAAGAGGCCCTTCCTTCTTTATTTACAGATTCTGAGATTGGAGCTACCTTTGTGGCGAAGAAGACAACAGAGTCTGTTGGAAGCTGAGAATTCTCTGGGTACGTGCATCTAGCTGGAAAACAGGTCTCACAAATCGGATTCAGGACTCAGTTCAAGGAACCTTATACCAAGGACAGACTCTGAACTCACCTCGACTATTTTAAATGGGAACATCGCCTGTGCAAATGCTGATTTTACCAAACTGCAAAAGGCATGTGGAATGCCTTCCTCTGTGTTTGCCATCTTTTCACTGTTACTCACAAGTGATCCCTGACAGAACTGCTTTCTGTCCTCTCAGGTTCTGCATGTCTTCCATCTCTGATGACAAAGAATTATAGAGGCTTTGATCACAGGACACTGAAATCATAATTTTGATGCTCAATAACCTCTGCCCGTAAGCCCAGTCACTACAACTGATTCCACCAGCTTCTTAACTAAAATACCTTAGTCTCTAGATGTTGTCTTCATTGTATATTATGGATTCCTAAGTTCTTCATTTAGTGTCCTTGAATGTTTTATACAGCATCGCTGAAAATTTACATTGTGGAAGAAAACCCAAAAACATTCTAGACCATGAGGCAATATAACGCACCCTTCCCTCGTTGGATCAGTATTTCTCTGTACAACTCGGCTGATGAACTTCGGGGGCATGAGCAGTGAAAGGGAGAGCTCTCCATATCTCCGAATTGATATAAAACTGGGGCATTGTACTGTTTGAAAAGTTGAGATGTGGTGTTTGAATTTGGCCAAGTCCATAGTATTGAAGTTTGGCCGACCTTGAAAACCCCAGTCTACTGCTAGACTGGATTTATGGTAAGAACTTTCTTCCAAAGCTCTTGAAGCATTTTCGTACAAAAAAATTACCCTGTGCACCCATTATGGCTATTTCCTCTCTACCAGCCTCGTTTGCTCTCCTGCATTAGGCAAGATTAGCTCTTCCTCTAATTTCATAGGTGGGCAAATGGAGGCAGAAAGCCTATAAAAGTGGCAGGCCTCCCATAGGGCAACGAAGTGTGGTTTTATTTCCAGCACACTGAACACAGGCCAAGCTCATTTCATGGCTGGGGTACACGGCCACTGGTTTTGAAGCCAGGAACTCCATTCATGGTGATGCTGCCTCCTCTCAAAACCTTAAGACAATATCTGGCATCCCAAGGTCAAGGCAATTGAGTAAAATGAATAGCATACACTGTTAAAGATGACAAAATCCCTTCCCAATATTTATCCTAGCTGCAAATGCCCCATTTGTATCGCTTGCAGAGAAAATATACACAATTATCCGTTTGGTCCAACAGAAGCTTAGTGCGGCTGGCTGAGTGGGGGCGTTGGGAACCGGAGGGAGCGGCACCAGGTAACACGGGCATTGGGGAAACTTGGTGGGAAGTGGCAGGAGAGGGAAAATGATGAGACTCGAGAATTATGGTGAGATCTGTATGCCTAAGTCATAAATCATGAGTCATCACTTCAGTTGCAAAAAAAATCAGCCAAAGCATTTTTTTTTTTTAACAATATAACTGTTTTTTGGGCCAGCCTGGCACAGTGAAACTTAGAGTTCACACGGACAGAGAGAATGGTGTTGGGTCCTGTCCTCTATAAAGACTTCCTTGGACGGCTCCGCCCAAGGGAACAGGGCCCTAAGGAGGGCCGCACACACACCACGGGGAAGTGGAGGGGGGTGGGCCTTCCTTGTACTTTTTCGGCTGGCCTGTAGTGAGTGGGCCAGGGGCACCTGTGGGCTGCGCTCTTTCCCCGTGGAGTTGGTGGCCCAGGGGCAGTGTCCGCAGGTGACGCTTCCCTATAAACATGGGGGGGGGGGGCTCTGCTGTCACGTGCGCAGCATTGGGCTGCTGGAACATGTTGGGGGCTCAGGTTGGGAAGGACTCCTCATCTAGGAGTGTCTCTTCCCTTCATCTTTCAGATGGGCATTTGCAGCATCCAAAGTAGGGCCTTACAGTTTTATTTGCTGCTCTTTCCCGTGCTCCAAATTTGGCTGTAGGCTGTCTATTTTCAGCGTCTGGAAACCTCAGGAAGGGAGCAATGCATAAAACCTCCAGCAAACACGAATCCTTCCCCAGGGCTCAGCATTTCGAATTTAGGGGGAAAAAGGCACATGCAGCTTCTCTAAGTCCAGGGCCTTAAAGAAAACGTGGTCCTTCTAAGCTCTCTTGTGCTCTGACTGGCTGCAGTGCAGGACAATGAAAATGGACACATGCTCCCTGTTCTATGTAAATGCTACCTTGAGGATGCAGTCTTCACCAGGCAGATGGCTCATTTCTCTGCTCTAACCTCATTTCTCCAGTGTTCCTGAGTTCGTGGGATGTCCTGCCCCCAGAGTCAGGTCCTAATTGCTGTCAAAGGCTCAGAGACAAAAGTGGCGTCTCCACATCATTCACACGAAGGCTGTGACGGGTTGTGTACCATCGCGGCGGCCGCAGAAACCGCGGGGTGGGCAGTACCTGCCGGGGCCGTTGACACCCAGCCAGCTTCCTGGCTTCCACGTGTCAGGTTGAACACTGTCCTTTGTTACAGCTTGCAGCCCCGGGAATCAAACGTGCGAGAGCTCTGGATCTTTGTGTTGGGATCAATATCCACTCCTTCACGACTCCTCTCTCGGTCAGACCCATCTCTTGGCATCAGACCGACCCTGTGGATTTGGGCAGGGCCAAGAGAGGGCCCGTGGGCCTTGGCACAGATTTTGGGGGGGCGGGTTGGCTAACCTGTGGCCCCTTGGAAGCCCTGCTGCCAACGAGCAGGCAGGTCATCCTAATAGCCAGGATTCTGCCAGTCAGTGATGGGCCATCTGATTGGGTGCACATTCATCTTCAAATTATGTCGTGTGACAGCCTGGGCTGCTGAACACCATTTTAACATGCAGATTGACTCCTCGGAGGCTCTTCATTATGCATTTAGCGGTCTGTTTTCAGACTAACCAGCATGTCGGAGAGGCCCGCTCTTCTTTTTCCACCTGGGTGGAGGAAAGAGCTCGCTGACTGTGGGGGACCTGCTGATATTAACATGCATGTGTTTACTTCCCTGGGCATTGCACACAACAGCTTTCCCTGGTGCGAGGGAAGGAAGAAGAAAAGAAAAGACACTTGGTTCTGCGATTCAAGGAAAATGGCTATGCAAAACAAGCGGGCCTTTGTGGAGGACCGGAGTCAAGTAGGCCAGCCCCTCCCCCCCATGCCTGCCCGGCTACCCACTAGCCGGGTACGTCCACACAAGTGCTCCTCTTATCAACGCACAGACCCGCTCTTCCTCTCGCACATAGCCTGAAGTATTTTAAGCAGAACGCTTCCAATTTCCTGTTTCTAAAATTGTCTTGCATCTCCAACGGCATTCCAGACTATCCTGGGGAACGGCAGGACAGCCAACTTGGAGGGAGTGAGCACACAGTCTGGTTAGGTGGCTTGGGGGTTACCTAGGAGGCTCTGGGGCCCCCCTTCACCCCTTCCATCCTCTCTTTCTGGTGTGATTTACTTCCACTTGCTAAGAATATTTCTCTGTGGCCTCAGGCTGCTACTGCTTAAACGTGGATGTTTTCTTATTTGAGTGTGTGCCCACACATTGTGTGTGTGTGTGTGTGTGTGTGTGTGTGTGTGTCTCCTTTCTCACGGATCTCTTTCCTGGTCTTAAAAG
>PITA01006278.1:40537-101671 GCA_004023965.1 Spilogale gracilis
GGCAAAATTGGGGACGGAGGCGGGGTCTCCTGCTTCATTTTTTTGTTGCCACCAGAGAAAGACGCTCAATAGGTTTAGGAGCCTGGCTGGAACACAAAGCTTCTGAAGCCAACGCTGACACCTGGATTCCGAGCCAAGAGCCAGCCTGCCACATTGCCTAAAAGCCTGCCTCTCAGCTTCTGGGTCCTCCCGGGCATGGCTGGACCCCGACATCAAGGACATGGATGGAGCTTTGCTATTTACATGTTTAAAATATTAAACAGCACAGTTTGTTTTAGTAAGGCTCTGCACAGAGAGAAAATAAAACTGACAGCAGAGCCGTATTCCTAATTCCTCTGGAAAGGCTGTGAGGAGGAATAAAATGGTTACCAATGCTTGCTCTGGGATCAGAGTGTTCCTGATGACTGAACTGGGCAGTAAATGCAGCCTTTTATGTTTGTATGGAATATGGCGATCCCCACTGACAGGAACTACTGCGTGTGGCTGTGGGCAGTGGCGTGGCTGGCTCGCGCCGTGGAATATTGTTCGGAAGGCTCTCACCCAGCAAGAACAATATGGCCACCCAGCGCCTGAAGCGGAACGCGGAGAGATCTGTTCCCTCATTCATATATCTCACTCATTTGTGTTTTCCTGTGATAAAGCAAATGGATTTGCTGACTTTAAATGCTACTGGGAACTACTCTGTATTTTAAAAAAGATCCTTGATGGACAAATGAAGCAAGGGGCAATGTATGGTTTGCAAGTTTCTCGTATTTGGGAGAAAGGGGACTGAATTTCAATTCTAATCATTAATAGTTACTTGCCCCATAACCAGGGAAGGTCATGAAATCCTGTGTCTTAAAGTCATGGTGGTAAAATCGGGGTGTTGGGGGCAGCCCTGTGTTCCCCACATTCACATGTTGAAGTCTGAATCCCCAGTTATCTCAGGACGTGACTGCTTTTGGAGAGAGCCTCTTTAAAGAGGTGGTGAGAATGCAATGAGGACATTGGGACAGGGTGACTGGTTTCCCTATAAGAAGAGGAGATAAGTGGGGCGCCTGGGTGGCTCAGTTGTTAAGCATCTGCCTTCAGCTCAGGTCATGATCCCAGCATCCTGGCATCGAGCCCCGCATCGGGGTCCCTGCTCTCAGGAAGCCTGCTTCTCCCTCTCTCACTCCCCCTACTTGTGCTCCCTCTCTAGCTATGTTTCTCTCTGTCAAATAAATAAAAATAAAATCTTAAAAAAAAAAAAAAAAGAAGAGGAGATGAGGTTATCAGCACACAGAGAAGACTTTGCGAAGACCACGGAAGAAGATGGCCAATCTACAAGCCAAGGAGAGGCTTTCAGAAGAAACGAATCCTACCGACACCCTGACTTCAGACTTCCAGCCTCCAGAACTGTGAGGAGATGATATGCTGTTGTTTCAGACCATCAATGTGTGGCCTCCTGTCCCAGCAGCCCCAGTGCTTCAAGGATGGAACAAACAATGTGGGGGGGGGAGGGGAATTTCACAGTATCTGGAGGATTTCAAGCATCATTGTAGCTGAGAGATCTTAAGAAGGATGGCCGGTAAATCTCAGCCTTGATGCTAATTTCACAGGGACTAGGTGGAAATCAAATTGCATTTCTGTTGGCAAAACACATGTAACAGTGAAACCTGTTCTTTAGCTTCCTGGTTTTAAGGCAGAACCGACATCTTGAACGGAGAAAATGCTGTGAAGGACCTATCTGGTCCTTCAAATAAATCTCTAGATTTTTGTTTGAGCCAATCAATCGGTCCTCCTAGGTGCCAGCTGGTCGCGGACATATCTGTCAATAGAACAGTATTGCCGTTGCCGGGCAGGTCGTGTTCGCAGTGGGAAGTATGGCTTAGCAGTTACTTATATTTGGAAAATGGATAACCTGGGCTTGTGTGTTTCAGGAGATGAGGTTAAAGTGGGGTCAAGGGCCAGGTTAATGCTAGTATAGTTTCCACTGGAGAAAGAGAGCATGATGTATTGATTTCAGGGAAAGGATATGTGTTTCTAGCCTCGCTTCCCAACCCTGCTTCTCATTCGCCCAGGGACATCCCTTGGCAGAGTCCTAACACCCTCTGCCTTCCGGAAGCACCGCTGCTGTGGGGTTGTTGCTGTGGGAAGTGCGGAATCCTGAGAGTGGAGCAGGAGGAAAACGAAATATTCTGTATGTCACCGAAACACGTATGGGACTCGTCTGGGTTCAAATGCTCTCTCGTAGGCTGCCAGCAGCACTCAGCTAAGCCTTCCCCATTTTGTACACTGACTTGGTCTAGTATCCCACAGGGAACTTTCTTACACTTCACTTACTCATTCTCAGCCGAACAGGTACAAATGTTAATGTAATTCTGTGCCCCTTAATCAAATACAAGTCCCCTTCCGGAACAGCGAAATCTACAACTTGAAGGAACACTGGTTAAAGATCATCTTATATCTTTGTTTAATATTCTTTTTTTTTTTTTTTGGTGAATTCGCCAAGTGTTGGCTTTTCATATCATGGGACACTGGATCCAGGGAGGAACTTATCCCTTTCTAAATTGTTATTCTTGCTCTCTGTATTATACCTCTTCTCCTTTCTTCCAAAATGCCATTTTCCAAGTCAGTAAGCTCATATAAATCCCAAGTCTCACAACTTTTTAAAAACTATTTTCAAGTCCCTTTACTGGGATTTAATATCGCCTATGATAACCAAAACTGGACACAGAATGGCACTAATGTTTTATATGTTATCTTAAATTTTCTATATTATATTTTTCTTTTAACCCCCAAGCATCCTATTGACTTTTAAAATTGCTACCGCATACCAGACAGATATTTTCCCCAAGTTATCAGCCATGACTCTTAATTTATTTTACTATGGGTTCAGAGCCTATCAGAGATTATGAGAAGTTTAGATTATTTTTCCCAGAGTGCATTATTTTACACTTAACCAAATTAAATTTCATCTGCTTGCACACTACCCAATCCCCTAGTTTGCTCAGCTTTGCCTGAAGTATCTCATAACAATCCTTAATTTTTTATTAACTGTGCCAATTCAAAGCTTCCCACTCAACTCTCTGCTTTACAGCTTTTGCCCTCTACTCTCTTCATACCTTTGGAAATCAGTGGCATTTAAGGTGTGGAATGAAGCGCTATTTGGTAAGATTCTCTGCTAAGTGGTACATACGAGATCCCCGCCTGTCAATGACAATGCTCTCGAAGGGGAGGCACCAGAGTCAATTCAGCCTCGAGAAGCAGCTTCATTCCTATGCTGAGAATAAGTGATCCTAAAAGCGTTCCCATTTCATTGGGATATTACGTTAAAAACTCAGATAGGAATCCTAACTAATTTTCCTGTAGAGCTACCCTCTGTTCTAGCTTCCTCTGCAGCCTGTGGTGACAGTAGGGAGCCTGCCAAATTCTTGCCACACGCCTATCCCTCCCCACTCTTCTTCACAGTGGCTTTTCTTCCGACTGAATAGAAAGTAGGATTAGTTAGCTCACTAGTTGCTTTTCTGTGGGTATTTCCTGCTTTCTCTCCTCAAATGGCAAGAGAAAGATAAATATGTTGCATCTTGGCCCCAGTTCTTTGCTGTGGCTATCTCTAATCCTCTCCCCCACAGGGCTTAAAGAAGGGATATGGGACCTAACAGAATGAAATCCTCCCAATTTAAAAATCACCATTAAGAATGTTGCTGTGTGGAAACAACCTAAGTGTCCGTCAGTAAATGAATGGCTAAAGAAGATGTAGTGTATACATACAATAGAATAAAATTCCTCCTCAAGAAAGAAGGAAATCCTGCTGTTTGCAACAACTTGGATGAAACTTAAAGGAATTATGCTAAGTAAAATAAGTCAGACAGAGAAAGACAAATACTGCATGATATCGCTAATATGTGAATCCAACAAAGCTGAGCTCAGAGAAACAGAATACAGTGGCAGCTACTGGAGGCTGGGGGGTAGGGAAATGGAGATGGTGGTCAAAAGGAACACACTTCCAGTTGTAAGACTAACAAGTTCTGTGCATCTAATGAACCACATGGTGATTACAGGTAATAATATTTTATTATATACTTGAAGGTTGCTAAGAGAGTAGATCATAAATGGTCTCACCATAAAAAAGAAAAGGTGATTATGTGACAGGCTGGAGTGTTTAGCTAGTGCTGTGGTGGTAATCATTCTGTGATACAGGGAAGCATCAAGTCAACACCTTGCACACCTTAAACTTGCAATATTCTATGTAAATTATAGTAAAGTGGGGGTGGGGGAAAGAATTTGGCTGAGGCTACTGGTTGCCTATCAAGTATCAATTTTTTCCCATTTTTAACTTGGTCTACTCCTACCATCTTCACCTTCTGTTGCGGATAAGGATGGCCAAGAAATCAAGTTTTGGCCTGTGTGAAGTAGGTGAGAGTTTGGGTAGATCTTTTTGGGAATTTCCTTCAAAGAGGGCATCCTTTCTTCTGTTCCTGGGAGTTCTGCTTGGAATTGTGATGTGATGGCTGGTACTCTAGAAGCTATTATAGACAATGAGGGTCACAACTTAAGGACGGCAGAATGGAGATGCAGAAGAGGCCTGAGTTCTGAGATGACTTTGTGGAACTTGCCAGATTATCCCTGGATTGCATACTTCTATAGTTCCTTTATGAGAAAAAAATAAACTAAGCTGTTTCAGCCACTATTTCATGGGTGAGTAGTTGAAGTTGGAGGTGGGAACCTCTGTTATTTGAAGCTGGAGGTGGGGAACCTCCAGCTTCAACCACTCACCCATGAAATAGTGGCTTCATCGGTACAGAAAGACTTGGCTTAGGTTTACTTCATATAACCAAGGCATATGAATGCTAGAGAGTGGCCTTAGAGGGCATCAGGTACAGTGCTTTTAAACACAGTCCAGTTTATTTTGTTTCTTGAACACCTACATGTGAAAATCATGACTAAGGGCCATCGGGGAGACAGAATGCTGTGAAATATGTTGGGTTTTTTTTTCCCTTAAAGCCTCCTTACTCACATAACTGAAAATAAGATAAAGCAGAATATGTGAAACATCATGAGAGAGGGACTTCCAGTGTGCTAATAAAACACTGGGAAGATTATAATTGAATAGGGGGCAGGGTGAGGTGGCCTGGACCAGGGAAAACTTTACAAAGGGTGCTTGCACTGAGCCTTGAATAAGGGTAGGACTTCATAGCCAGCGTGGGCACAGGGAAAGGCAGTCTAGACAGAGGGAGTGTTGTGAGCGAAGGGTGGCAGAGAGCAGGGAAATCTAGTCTGTGCGTGGGAATGGCTGGTGCTCCAGTATGACCAAATGCAGAGGGTGGGAAGGTGCTCCAGCGTAAGGCCTGGATGGGGGCTGAGAATCTGAGTCTGTAGGGTTTGGAATGTCCTATTAAAAATTTTTATGTTAGTCTGTAAGTCCTGGGGAGCCATCAAAGTTTTCCAACCAAAAAGTGATATATGATCATCTTTAAAAAAAAAATCTAGGAATACAGAAAATACTGGAGATCAGAGAGAACAACCAGGAGGTTAACTCCAAAGATACTTTACAGGTTCAACTAGTGCAATGTTGGTGCATTCAGAAAGGAGGCGGGCATGGAAGGATCTGGATATGGGGTTGTAGCTGGCTGACCCTGAATGACTGTGAAGCTTGTGAGGCTATTAACTAGATTTCGAATATGATGAATTTGAGGTGCTGGGCTAATAGTCTCCTAATAGTCTCAGAAGTCTAGCTGACTGTGGGAATGCAGATTTGGAACATGGGACATTCAAATCTTGTTTGGAAGCTCAAGTAGAAAAGTAATTACCCAAGCCTGCCCAACCGACAACTCCCTAAGGATGCTGGTCGAAGAAATCTCTGTAAGGATGCTAGGACCAGGCTGGGAGCAGTGAGGGATGAAGGGGCCACTCATCTAGCCTCTATGATTAGTTGACCCCACCTAAGTGACCCATGGGGAGAGATAACATCCATATCTAAATGAAGTAGGATGTCGGGGTACAGAAGTCAACCTAGAAGGCGCTGGTTCTGATGCACGTCAGCCGATGAAAGAGAAAGTGAAGTATGGGGAGGAAAGGAAAGGCAGGTGGGGCTCTGGTAAGCTCCCCATTCCATTTAAGGTTTGTGAAAAAGGTAGAGTGGGGAAGACAGGTCAATGACAAAGACCTAGAACGAGCTGCAGGAAGAGAACGAGAAATGCCCTTGGATGTCCAAAGCTGGAAGTTTCCAGAAGGAAGTAACTTCCTTATGAAACAGCAATGGGGCATGAGAGAGGCTCTGGGCCATGGACGCAGTAGGTGTGGATCCCAACTCTACTGTTTGTGCCTGGAAAGTTGGGTGACCTCAGGAAAGTTAGGTGAATTCTGTAAATCTCAGTTTTATCACATTAATATCAGGGCACTAAAAATACTAACTTCTTAGGGCATGTTAAGAATTATAAAAAGCTTAGTAGGAGACCTATCCTATAGTAAGTACTCAAGGAATACAAATCAAACAAACCAATAATGATAAAGAAAGCCCTAAGAATATATTATTTCCAATACCCCTTTTTTCTTCATGTGTAAATAAAACCACTTTTTTCATTGTGAAAAATATACATAACAAAATATATCTTTTTACCATTTTTAAGTGTACAACTAAGTGGTATTACTACATTAATGATGTTGAACCATCACCACTATCTCCGGAACCTTTTCATCATGCCAAACAAACTCCAAACCCAATACATAGTCACTCTCCTCTGTCACTGGTAAGCACTGTTTTACTTTCTGTCTCATGAATTCGCCTAGTCTAGGTCCCTTATATAAATAGAATCATACAATGTCTGTCCTTTTGTGTCTGGCTTATGGAGCCTAATGCTTTCCTGGTTTTCATCCATGTGGCAGCATGTACAAGAATTTCATTCCTTTTGAAGGCTGAATAATATTCCATTGTATGTGTATACCATATTTTGACTATCCACAAATCTGTTGATGAACATTTGGGTTGTTACCATATGTTGGCGATAATGCTGTACTTGAGTAAACACATTAAAATCTCCTTAAACTAACCAGCTTTTGATTACGTTCCCATAGCAACGTGGAGGAACTTGAGATTTTTTTATCATGTCCCTTCTTTTTTTGTTCTGGGAGTCTTCAGGGAGGTTGTATCATGTAAAAAGACCATAGTAACAAAAATTGAACAGAATTTTTGACTAGAAAACTAAGCTGATACCATGACATAAAATCAAACTTAAAGAAAATTCAGATAGGAATTTTGTTTAAACATCTTTTTAACTCTTAATACATACTGAATTTTAAAAGTTTTATAATAGAGCCTTATTGTTACCTAAATTTTAAAAGTCTATTAAGTAAATTTTTATCCATTGTCCTTGAAGAAGATAAGGGATCCTTTATCCAAATGGAAAATGTCAGAGATTTGTAAAATTATACATTTCCTCTGAGATATAATAAAACAAATTTTATAATTTATATAAGTATTTCCTTCAGTGCACTTATTTATCTTCTAATGTTTTTAATTTCAAGACGACCATCAAGGCAGCTTTGCTCACAGTACAGGGAATGCCTCTCCTGAAGGTTAACCATTGGGCTGTTTGGCCATAAGGTACATTATTCCAAAATCAATATTATTCCAGAGCCTCAAGCATATTTTACAGTGTTTCTAGTCCATTGTGTTCTAGCCACATGTTCTGTATCATTTCCTCACCAACACAAGCTATTGTTAACAGCCAGCTCCCTGGCATTGCCACAGGAGAAGAAGGTGTTCCTTCCCAGAGCAGTGGCTGGAGACAGATGGACAGAGCCATTATGGAGGCCCCATCTGCTAGGGAGTGCCGGATAGACCAGAATCTCTGAACTTTCCGGCACTTGGGCCGATGTATGTTACAGGCTGGAGAAGCACTCAGGCAGGCACTGCGACATCAGTTTTTGCTGCTTTGAACAAATCAATCCAAAGCAGTCATTTATTGAGCACTTTTTAAGTCTCAGGCACCATGACAGGGGCCAAGCATGCAATTCTGTTAGTGGAGATGTGGCAAGAGCAGAAGGAAAACATCATCACTGTCACATAAAAGACAGCTGACATTCAGGCTCAGGTATATTAAATCTGAAAGAGACCTGAGAGCTCATCGACCCCAATTCCCCCCTCAAAAGCAAGCAAATGGTCTCTTTACAAAGAGTGTATTTACAACAGTACAGATGGCTTGGGAACAGAGATATAACCTGATATTTCAACACCAATTCAGATTTAAAATATTTAAGAAAGAAATTTTGTTGGACATTGATTTATTTATGTTTCTTATAAATTAATATGCTCTGAGTTACAAGCATTCTACAATAATACTATCTCACAACTGTACAGAGGTTAAGTGAATTAACCAAGATAACACAGCTATTGGGTTCCAGTCTGTGTTTTCAGATTAAAAATGCCATGTACTTTGTCCTCTAAGATACTCAGACACAAATAAGATAATGCCATGTCCTCAGCTCCAGACAATGCCAAAGCCCTTCTTTTTCTGTTACTGGATTCTTAGACACTATTAATATTGCATTGGATGATAGAACCATAGCTCTGGTAGAACTGATTTCCTTTACTAATGTTAATAAGGGAGAGTGGGCATTACCTCACTGGTAGAATCCATTCTTACTTGGCTAAAAAAACGATACACATTTATTTATGTAATAGTTACCTGTTATGCTGAGTGCTCGTGAGTCACCTCTCTCTCCAACCCATCTGGCCTAAACTGAAGAGTTACAGATTCATGGAAAAAGCACCAACCCAATCTGTTGATATCAGAGACTGGGCACGTGAAAACTCCAAGTGGCTGTGGGAACCTCCCTAGCTCACAAATTCCTCTTGGGGAGCCATCACCACTGACTTCGTGAATCTGCCGAGCAAGGTATCAAGATCTCCTCTCACCAAGGTATTTGCATATTGTCCATTGGCCAAGTGGACGCTCTTGCTCAGGTCTCTGAGGCTCCAGCAGATGGATGCAAAAACAGAGAAGACTGGGAGTGGACTTAACCTAGTGGTGGCATCCTCGAAGTCTAACTGCTACTGCCTGTTAAAAAGCGTAGGGTAGCTGTAACTCCTTTGACTTTCCAAGTACGGGTCTCCAGTGCTCTGGAATCTGTGGGCTGCCTTACTAGCTTTTTTACCCATACATATATTGACATATATAAAAATATTTCTAACACATATTATACAATTAGTACATTAAATGCATTATATGTAATTATTGTATTATATTAATATAAAACATTATTTATATATGATTTTGCTAAAATTCATCTGAGTTGATTTTTACCACTTTCTACCTAAGAACCCAATTTACATACTATCTGAGCTCAGAAAGGACGATCTTCAGCTCTGGAGGGTATTACAAACATTCAACTGTAGTTTGTTCACCTGTTATTAGCAAGCAACTACAAGTGAGTGTTTGAATGTTCTATCTATAATGCCTACTGGTGGGGCACAACCCCAGAAGAACATTACTACAGCTGTGCACTGAGAATACATTACTTCCCTAATTAGAAGGGAATGGATGAAAGAAGTAGCGCCGTACATCTTGTCCATTCACCTTTTAACATTAACCAAAACTCCATGTCAGGAAGTACTCATGTATGGCTAATCAATGTCTGTGCCAGTGACCCCGGCCTGGTTATGGTCTTGAAGTGACTTATAAATCATCTTTGAAGAAAGGTTACATCATATTCACTCCATCTTAAGGTAATGTGTATTTTGAAAATTTAGAATATTCATGTTTAGTATTCTAGCTACTCTAAAGAGTAACTAGAATTCTGTATTTACTTAGCATGCCAGATAACATACGAAGCCATCACATATCCTTGGTCAGAAAGTGATGCTCTCCCTGGGAAGGCTCCCCTTGTCTCTGGCTGAATGTACAGCCTCAGGAGGGACACATGTGGAATGGTGAGGAGGGGGGCCGGTCACCCTAGTCTGCTGGTTGGCTCAGCAAAATCAACCTAGACAATGAACATGCTGCCTTGTGTCCTCACACCCAAGCTGACTATGCACCAAATGCCCGGGTCCCTTACTCACCCGCCCTCTGTTCCTGGCCTTGCCTATACGTCTCCTCATAAGGCCTCAGGAATACTGTTATTTCTAACTCCTTCCACCTCCACCTCAACAGTTCCTTGGCTCTATATGTCAACCTCCATGACTTACGGAGCTGGCCTCCAGATTTTGCCCTCCACTTGGTCTGAAAAGCTTCAAACTGACTTCCTATTGGGAAAACGCTAGCCTCTCTGCTCCCAGTTCTGTGGCTAAAATGTAGCTGGAGAGGGCACATCTGCATTCCCTGCTGGAGGAACTCATCTATATTCGATTCTTGCTGCTGGCAGTGCCAACAGTCTGCTCCTCAGCCGCCAACATTGTTCCTGTCTTCACGCTGCTTAATAGAGTGAGGTCAGGTGCCAAGAGGTTGCCTGCCCCGAAGGCTTCTTTTCTCAAGCAAGGTAGGAACTGGTGGCAGTGACACCTAGAAACTCCCAAATAGCTGAAGTTTTCGATTATTTTGCCTCACCAATATAGTTATCTCTCAGAAAGCGACTGAGACGGCAGCGGTATTGCTTCTTCCCCAGGGCACAGAAAGGGCAGCCATGCGAAGGTAGGTAAGAAGACACTGTTGAAGTGATGAAGATTTGCATCATATACCTGTCAGGTATGTCAATAATCCATCCTGAGATTCAGGAGAGCCTGAAAAACTGTCTAACTTGAAATTTTATTAATAATACTAATACTAATAATAAAAAGAGGCCAACCCAATGACAGCATTCACATAATGTTGAATTTCACAGACATTTTACTGAAGGAGAAAATCAGCCACTAAATTTGGAATCCCCTTAAAATGTAGACTTGTGGCTGTTGTTTTTTAAAAACAAAAGTCTAAAGGATGTCAACTACATTGGAATTTGATGGAATGGGTCATGCTTTATGTGTCACGTGTCTTATAAATGAAATGTTTTTAAATGCATTGTAGTGAGTGTTAAGGGTGAAATTAGAATGGTTTCAAAATCAGAGGCAATTTCCTGTTAAATTGTCAAAGCTGCTTTGTTATAGGAGCTTCTGGGGAATGTTTAAGCACCACAGTTCTTATGTTCCCTTTTACAAGAAACCAAAAAGGTGGTAGAAATTGTCGAAGTCACATTTTCTAGTAAGGAACGGACTCCACTCTTTTCTCCATAACATAGAGAGGTTCTTGGGATCGGGTTGTGGAACCTCCCCACACAGAGATGTAGTGTCCCAAAAACTGCATGCTGGAAATGAGCTTCTGTCTTTTTAGCGACAGTGTTAAATGAGGTTTCAAGCTGACCCCACTTATAACATGCTGTGGTGTTGTTGTTGGGACATAATGCACTTCTGTAGGATCCTAAGTTATTCTAGGACAGGGTGGTCTGCCGGTGTATTCCCACACACGTACGTGTATAGAAATTTACCGACAAATCCAAATAGTCTATCTCCCATGGGCAGAGACTCCCACTCACACACCTACCTGCCACCCACCTGACCCTACGGTAAATACAACTGTACCTTTGGCCCAGGTGTATCTGGCAGGGAACCTCTTCCCTGCGGTTGGAAAACGAGTTTATCTTGGGCAGCCAGTGTGAGGGGAGAGCTCATCAGACATGAAAAAGTGGGGGCTTTATTGTTTTGTTCTAGAATGCCTTTTCTGTCATTTTTTTTTTTTTATAAACAAAGGATAAGATCCATCTCTGACACTGAATCAGATTCGTTACGCATTATAATCCTTGGCTTACAGACATGATGGACTATTATTAGGCTTTAGGAACTGCTGATATCTGCTCGGGTTTTTGAGGGAGAGAAAACTTTGAAAAAAGAAGATATTTTATGCTTCATGTGCCGACAAGGGTGTGTGGGGCCAATTTACAGCAGGGGCTTAATATATTTTTGATGAAAATTGCTGCAATGTGGCACACAGATTAAAGAGAAAACAGCTATTTTGTAATGCCAGCGGTAGATTTTGAAATGAAGCCCAGCTGGTTCAAAGATCCTACATGGATTTTAAGAGACGCTACCCTCTTCCCAGGCTTTTCAGTGGCAGTTAAAAAGTCCTCCAGGCAGGAGTACCCATCAGAGTTTTCTGTGAGCATGAACTCCACGGCTCCTTTAGAAGAACTGGTCCATTATAATTGAAAATCAAGTTATAAGACTGTGTTAAGAAACAAAAAACCCAACAAACATGTTTTGCAGTGGCCATGGCTTCGCTCACTCTTCCATCAGCTATAGTAAACACCAAATACTACATAATGAATTCTAAAGCGACTTCTGTCCTTCTCCAGTACTAACTGTAAAAAAGGTTACAACATGTATGCTCTAAAGTGATCACAAATCAAAACAGAAAGGAACGGACTCCACTCTTTTCTCTCTAACAGAGAGAGGTCCTTGGCATCAGGTTGACAACGCCCCCCACTACTGAGATGTGGTGTTCACCAAAGCCAACTGTAATGTTTGGGAGACAGCAAGCATGGATGGATGAGTGAATGGACGAATGAACAAATGAAGGAATGGTGATTAGTGCAAAGACTCAGTAGTTAGGTTTTCTGGATTTTGTTTACACTTGAGCACTGGACTTGGACTCAGAGAACCTTAGGTAGAGTATCTCATTTCCTTTATACTCAGTTTCTTCATCTGTAAAATGGGTCTGATAATCCACAGGACTGTTGAGATGCCTTAAAGTGATAATGTCAAAGTGCCTGGAACAATGCAGTGCTTCCTAAGTGACTGCTTATTGAAACTGCAGCTTTCAACTTGTTTTTGTAACAGAAGAGAAGAATATATAAGCCATGTGAAACTTCACAGTTTTCTAGTGTACTTCCTACTTATAAAGTTAGCATTGTCTTAGAGCAGTGAAAAATATAACAGATACACACACACGTTGAAATTTAACTAGTTAGAATCTGGGCAAGGGGTGGTCCTAGCCAGCTGAAGTGATGAACAAGTCAGTAGGTTCATGCTCTGGGACGTGGTATAGGGCACTGGTTATGGGGTCGGGAAAGTATGATGAGAGGCCAAGGTTAGGATCACTTACAATTTAACAACATCAGGTGGCACTGACTAGATAAACCTAGAATGTGACATGGGACAACTGACCCAGTTTCTTCAACAAGTAAAGGGCATGTGATAAAAGGGATATGAGGTGATACACTGCTCCAGATTAGAGACTGAATCCAAGCACCACATCTTTGGTGGAAATCCTCCCATTCTCAGCAGTGAGGGGTTGCTGGCCAGTCAGTGAGGCAGAGGTCAAATTCAGGTGTAGTTGGAGTTTGCTTTAAAAATACTTCAGGGGCGCCTGGGTGGCTCAGTTGGTTAAGCGACTGCCTTCGGCTCAGGTCATGATCCCGGAGACCCGGGATCAAGCCCCACATCGGGCTCCCTGCTCGGCGGGAAGCCTGCTTCTCCCTCTCTCAGTCCCTCTGCTTGTGTTCCTTCTCTGGCTGTGTTTCTCTCTGTCAAATAAATAAATAAAATCTTAAAAAAAAATACTTCAGCAAAAGGTGGGGCACCTGGGTGGCTCAGTTGATTAAGTGTCTGACTCTTGATTTCAGCTCGAGTCTTGATCTTGGGGTTGTGAGTTCAAGCCCTGCTTTGTGCTCCATGTTGGGTGTGGAGCCTATTTATAAATAAATAAAATGAGAAAAATAAAATACTGCAGTGAGGGGGGAGGGAAGAATAAATGAAATAAATATGCCTTCCCTCTGGAAAAGAGACTTAAAGATGTAACACCTAAAGGCAATAGATTGACTCGTGATCATGACCAACCATGAAACTAATCATAATGGACATTTTGAGGTCATGTGAGTACAGACTAAACAACTAATAACCTAAGTGTGATAACAACATTGTGTTTACATAAGAAAATATCTATCTTTTAGACTTGAACACACACACACACACACACACACACACACACACACACACACAACGTAGAAGTGAAATGACCTGAGGTCTAGAACTTGCTTTAAAACACCTTAAAAAACAAAAAAAGATAGAAGGGATCAGGGAAGGAAGGGGCAATACCTTGACAGTTGGATTTGGGCGGTATGTATGCGGGAGCTCATTGTAGTAGTTCCTCACCACTTACTTAGTTTAAATTTTTTCATAATGAAATAATGAACAAAATACTCTTTCTGAGACTTGATGCCAAGGGATTAAAACCAGTGGTATGCCTTAGGGTGAGTCATATGAAATAGCCATTTTTGCGGACCAGAAACAGTGGAATGTCAGCAATTTAATATGGTTTAACTCAAACCAACCCAAAGACCCTCCAAACGCCTTTCATTTTTGACATTCTATCCACAATCCTATGCAAAGCCAAACTCTGAAAAACTCCATGTCTAAAGCTGGACAGTACTCTACGGGACAGGTGCAAGGAGTCAGACAGCCACCTTCAATAACTCCTTCTCATATAACTATATTGTCAGTATTAAAAGGCAATGGGCGCAACTACACCTGGGATGTAGCTTTAGAATCTTCCTCAGTTCCGCCACATGAAAAGCAGTTATCCATCACCAGGAGCCTCTGTATTTAAAATGGGAATACCAAAGCTACTTTTCTCACAAATCAGTTCAACTTATACCGAATTTTTAAGAGGGCTCAGTTTTTAAAATTTCCTTTGAACCTCTCTAAAATATGAAATGCAAGGTGTGAAATATAAGTAAGCCCCGCAATGTCCTTGCCTTTGGTAGCCCCCATCTTACGAACCATAAAGGGCGATGGAAAGAAAAACACAAAAGTCAGTGCTGTCACCTGCCCTAACGTTTTTATGCTCAGACCCACAACCACTGGTCACAGTGTGCTTTCCTGACGTGACCCGCCCCAGGATTCTCCCTGATACAGGTACTGCATGGCTCAGTCGATGAGGTGAGACAGGTCAGGGCCAATCCTGTCAAAATACACCTCTGCCAAGTCTGGAAGGAGGGGCCCTCCGAGAATGACACCCTGCCAGTTTCTAAGTTTGGTTCAGGGCTTCACCCTTAGAAGCAAAGAAAATAACAAAACTGCTTTTGGTATTGTACTTTAAAATAGGGAACGTTATCCAGTTTAACAGGATGCATAAACAGTTCTTTTTAAATCCTGATCCTCTACCAGGACGCTTTGTTACCTTCACCTGTTAAATTCTATAATTTTAAATATCTCACAAGTCTATCTCTTTATCTGAACTGGGCAGATGAAAAGCAGCTGAATCTGTTGCTCTATGAGTAATCAGTTTAAGGCAGTTAAAGAAGCCTAACCTTACGGGGACAGTTTTGAGTTTCTTTCCAGAGCTTTCTTCGCTGTACCATGGTTAATAAGAGCATATTCCCACCCCGGCCAGCTTTGCGGTAACCCCGGCTCACCCTAGGTTCAAAGACTGGGTGAGAATATTGAAAAGCATGAGGTTAGTTGGTGGCTAAAGCCATTTGTGTGTGTGTGTGTGTGTGTGTGTGTGTGTGTGTGTGTGTGTGTAAAGTATTACACAGACCTAAATGACCAACTTCGAAAATGAATCACTTTTATGAGTTATAACTGTTTCTGTTTCTTTGGGATCAACAGTCCTCCCAGTGATTCTTGCAAAGAAAAACATTCCGACACTATATATCAACCTAATGCAACACATTGTCTAATGATAAAGCTCTTCCACTG
Source organism: Spilogale gracilis (assembly GCA_004023965.1). NCBI lineage: Eukaryota > Metazoa > Chordata > Mammalia > Carnivora > Mephitidae > Spilogale > Spilogale gracilis. The sequence goes on from PITA01006278.1 coordinate 56,169, forward strand.
TCAAGGTCGAAGCAACTGAACTCAGAAAATAACCAAACATTCATCAAGTGTGCACGTGTGTGCGTGTGTGTACGCGCACGTGTGTGTGCGTGTGTGTACGCGCACGCGCGTGTGCCTTAAGGAAAAACAGTTTATTTAAACCACGGGCAGTGGGAAGGAAACTCAGAAATCCAAAGAAGGCGCTTAACTAAATTCTTTCTGTCCTCCTCCTAAGATAGGGAAGATCAGGTTCATGTAATAAAACTAGGAAGAAGCTTGTAAACCAGAAGCAGGATAAGACACAGAAAGGGAGGAAGGGGCTTGAGGCCCATCTTGTCTTCTGTTCTGTTGAAATTAAAGACCGGACTTTTGAATCGAGCAGTGTCCCCACTACATCAAGTGAGGACAAAATGCGGTGACAGCTGATTTCAACTGTGGCACTTTATAATTACTTTTTCAGAGGGGGGGCTCCCAGTAAGCCCCCGTGACTCATATTTAAACAGAAGCAAATGCACTTTAATATTTACCCTCTCAAGTTTCAGAAGAAATAAAGGAAATAGGAGAGAAAAAGGACTATGAGACGAAATATTTATAATATCAAGAAAAAAGTGTACATGTTTTTGGTATGAAATATAATTGCAGTGTGGAAGGCTTTCTATTCTTCCATCATATTAAAGAATATGTAAGCATATTATTATAGTATTAAGTCTACGACAAAAATTATTTTCATTTCAGAAAAGAGTAGCCGGGTGGGTTTTTTTCAGACCTTAACAGCATGCACTTAAAAAAAAAAAATGTTACAAGCACTACCCAAAGTAAATATTCTTAAATGTCTTCCTGTGAAGGCTGATGAGTGTCGTGATTTAGGAGTTGTTAGAAGTGGAAGAAGGCCATGTCTCTGTCTAGATTTGCTTCATGGTTCACCTGTCCCATCTTCCTTGAGAAGGCAGAGTCCCATAAATGACTACGTGTGTGGTCTCAGCAAAGCAAGTTTAGAAACACGTTGCCTGGGGCGCCTGGGTGGCTCAGTTGGTTAAGCGACTGCCTTCAGCTCAGGTCATGATCCCGGAGACCCAGGATTGGGTCCCACATAGGGCTCCCTGCTCGGCAGAAAGCCTGCTTCTCCCTCTCTCATGCCCCCTGCTTATGTTCCCTCTCTAGCTGTGTTTCTCTCTGTCAAATAAATAAAATCTTAAAAAAAAAAAAAGAAACACATTGCCTTTCTAGGCTGTACCCTCCCACGTATGGGGCTGTCTTGAATAGCTGTGCACTTATTAATTAACTGGAAGATGAGAACAAATAAAGATGAAAAATAGAGTGAAATACATAACTCCCTAAAAATGATAAAAATTTGTTTTCCACGTTGCACGGACGGGAAAGAGATTTTAAAAACGCAAAATGAGAGAGCACCACGAAACTTCAGTTGTCAGTGGGCCCTTACCCACGAGGAAGGCCTCCTTCCCTGGAAGACTGTGTGTACGAGACATGACTGAAAGAATCAGAAAGGCCTCTGATTTGTTTTCATTTGAAAACTCCAAGTCAGCTTTCATTTTTGAAAGGAATGAAGGATAATGACTCAAAATACGGCAGACTAGTTTTACAAACAGCCATTTGCCCAAAATGAATAATAATTTTGGATGATGAGTTGTAAACAACACTGATTTCATTTATTTTGCAACTAGTAATCCTGTTGAGGAGAGACAGGGCTGGCAAATTGTTTGAGCTATCTGCAATGTTTTTGGCCTTTATTTGGAAAGTTGGAGGAAATCCTGGCAGAGAGGAAAAAAATAAAATAAAATGACATTTTGATATTTGTAAAGTGCTTTGTAATTTGTATTTGTAATCCAGGTAGGGAGTTTTTCGGGGATCTGATCTGGTGATTATTGGGCTTCAGGTGTGTCTGGGCTTGGATGATGGGTCAAGTTGGAATCTGCTTAGTCCTCTGAAATAACCAGGCTTCAAACGGTACCTAAAAATCCACTGTAGGATAGGACAGTTTCAATAGCAAAGGTGGCCTTTAGCACAGGGTTGTGGTCATCACCAGACCTTTTCCTAAGAGGGCATTGAGTGTTTTCCCGAGGAGAGGTGCCGGATAAAATATAGGACACTCAGTTAAATCTGAATTTTAGAAAAACAACGTATGCTAACATGTTTACACACATATTAAAAAAAATTGTTGCTGTTTACCTGAAATTAAAACTTAATTGGGTTGTCTGTTGTTTGCTTTCTAAATCTGGCAACCCTACTCCCAAGATAAGGAAATTCACCACAGAGGAGGGTCAGGCTGCACGTGCTGCTGTGGGTGATGAAGGACTGGGGACAGGGACGGGAGAGGGGAGGAGCATACACTGTGGGCTCAGAAACCCAGGACTTTTTTCCCACCGAAAGGAAGGCCTAACAGTGTGTCCCAGAGAAGATGGCAAAACCGAAGACAGATTTTAGACTGAAATCAGCATCCAAGGGAGGCCTAAATATAAGGGAGCAGGAACAGGGTACATGTGCACACACGTGGGCATGCATGTCTGCTCATGTTTGCTTCTTTGGAAATTCTAGGCAGCAACGATGGCTTAGCAGCAGAAGCAGAGCAAATTACTGAGGTGGGAAAGTTGTTCACTGAGAAGCAAAGACGTTCAACAGGAGTGCAGTCTTGTCAAGAGTTAATTCCCAAGAATAGGGCAGTTTGCAGTTAGTCTAGACTCCCCAGATGCCCAAGTGACCTGGACAGAAGGTGGCCAGAAGAACAGACTGTCCCTTCGGGATGTGGCTGGGTATGTGCTTCAGGGTGCTGTGGTCGGGTTGTTTCTACACACCAATAGCTCTCTTTTGCTATAGAGTTTCCATCCTAGGGCTCAGGTCAGCATCAGAGGACTTCCAAATCCCAGCTCCTAGTCACGGGAGCTCTGACTCTCCGGCTCTGCTGGGATCCAGTTGGTCCTGGGTAGAGTAGGTAGGATGCTGGATGGAGAGAATGAAGACGCCCTGTAGCTGGGGACATTTGTATTAGGAGCTGGTTCATCTTAAAGCTGACTAGAACCTCCTCCTGGAAATTAGTACCTCTGTGAGCCTGGTACAACTGGGTAGGCGTCTGCCTTTCTCTCTCGGCTATCCAGAGGTTTCTGTTGAGTTTGCTCCCTGTTTATTTTCCCATGAACAACTCACTTCTTTTTGCCTTCTGCTACGCCTGTCTTCCTTTCATTGTCTCCGCTTTGGTTTCCTGCTTTTCCCTTTGTTTATTTGTTCTCTGGGTACTTCTCTATATTTCCTTCTATCTAATATATTGGAATAATACAAATTGCCAAAGAAATACATCATTGTTATATTCGCTGAAAAAAATCAAATTGAATATATTCGTTTGTTATAGGACTAGAGTCTTCCAGGTATGGCTGTCAGAGGACAGGGCTCAAACCCTGGCTGTGCCAGTGGTTATGTGGCCTCTGACCACTCCTTTCCTTCATTTTAAAAATGAGGATAATCATTTCTTCTTAATCGGACTGTTGGAAAGATTAAATTAAAGGTATATTTACACATGAAATATGATGTAGAACTGCTTTAGAAGCTGAGTAGCTCTTTTCTTTTTTTTCTTTTAAAGATTTTATTTATTTATTTGACAGAGAGATCACAAGTAGGCAGAGAGGCAAGCAGAGAGAGAGAAGGAAGCAGGCTCCCTGCTGAGCAGAGAGCCTGATGTGGGACCTGATGCCAGGACCCTGAGATCATGACCTGAGCCGAAAGCAGAGGCTTTAACCCACTGAGCCACCCAGGTGCCCTGAGTAGCACTTTTCAAATGTAAGTATTATTACTTAAAAGACAAAAAATGTCTTATACTTAATTGTACTCTATAGCAAATAGTGTGACATGAACGTACGTTACGGCATTTAGAAATTACACAACTACTCTTCCTCATATATGCTCTCCTCCCAAATACCCAGATTAGTGGTTTGCCCAAGATTCTTCATGTGAATGGGTGAACTCCCACGGAGTTTTTGGGACCAATTTAAAATGCAGCTCTGCCAGACATAAGTTTTTTAAAAAAACTTTTTTTTTTTTTTTAAACCACAGTTTACCATGATCCTTCAAATGTAATAGCTTACCATGATTTGGAAAAAGTCAAGATTTTATAAAGCAAAACAAAACAAAAACCAGAACCCTCATGATGAAGTTTTGAGTTAGTTGTTCTTTCTCCGAGGCATATCACCATAGAGGGCATTTCTCTCAGCAGGTGTTTGGGAGGTATGTGAGTTAATGACCATGTCTGCTGTCAAAGCACGGGAGAGGGCAGTGGGCACAGGGGGCTGCGATGTTTGGTGGCTCCATGGGGGCAGCTGAAAGCTCGTCATGCTGCCATTATCTCTCCACGGTACTTATCCCTCTGCAAGGCCCCCGGAGCCACGATGAGATGAAAACAGTAACGATGGCTCCCCAGCACTCGAAGGTTTATAAAGTACTCAGCTACGTACACATATATACACACTATTTCATTGTATCCTCTTTTAAACTCTATGAGATAGGTCTTTATTTATTTTTTTTAAAGAATTTTATTTATTTATCTGACAGAGAGAAACGCAGCGAGAGAGGGAACACAAGCAGGGGGAGTGAGAGAGGGAGAAGCAGGCTTCCTGTTGAGCAGGGAACCTGATGTGGGGCTCAATCCCAGGACTCCAGGATCATGATCGTGACCTGAGCTGAAGGCAGACGCTTAACAACTGAGCCACCCAGGCGCCCCTATGAGATAGGTCTTAACTCCAGCAACTCAATTTCATAAAAGGAAACTGAGGCCAGAGTTGAATAGCTTGTCCAGGGTCACACAACTAGTGAGTCCACAGCCAAATCTCAGGTTGGGCCTTGGCTCCAAATTCCCCAGTGGTCTCAACACACCCAGTTCACATGGTGCACGTGCATTGGGTGTATAGGGATATGTGTGCGAAAAGGGGTCACCGAAAAAGCTGAAGATCAGGAGGCCCAACTTCCTGTCTTGGCCCTGTCCCAGAAGGGCTCTGTGCCGGAGGCCATGTCTCTGCAACAACTTGCACTCCCCAACCCCCGCCTTTTTTTTTTTTTTTTTTTAAATCTCATTTGATTAGTGACAGGCTTGGAGCGCCCAGTCATTCTCAACTTTTTTTTAGGGTCTTTGTGGTAGGCAAGCACGTAAAATTCAGCCACAGGCTCTTCCCACAAACGAATACACACGTGATGGGCGCCTGGGTGGCTCAGTTGGTTGAGCGTCTGCCTTCAACTCAGGTCATAAACCTGGTGTCCTAGGATCGAGTCCTGCATCGGGCTCCCTACTCGTCAAGGGGTCTGCTTCTCCCTCTGACCCTCTCTCTCATGTTTGTTCTCTCTCAAATAAATAAAATCTTAAAAAAGAAAAAAAGAATACACACGTGAAAACCCACACACAAACACAATCTCACTAACTTCAAGGGCATTTGTGGGTCCCGGGCAAGACTGGATAACTTTGGGGCCACCTAGCTGGCTCACAGGGTAGAGCATGCGACTTGATCTTAGGGTTGTGAGTCTGAGCCCCTCGTTAGGTGCAGAGATTACTTAAAAAAAAAAAAAGACTAGATGACTTTGGCTAGCTGCTTTTTAAGGTCTGTTTATGCTCTAAAATTCTATTATACATTCCCTTTCTGTAAACATGTTAGTTTATATATGCATTTAGTCTCATTTGCTGCATAAATTTAAGTATTACTATCCTAAAATATCCACTTTTATATTAGAAATCAAATACGTATTTTAGAAATTAAAAAAAAGTTTCAAAACCTGAGACATGACTTAGGAGAGAAGTATGACTGAGAAGTAGGGACTAAAGTATCTAGGGCACTGCCATTTAGTAAAAACAAATAGCAACGCGTTTAAAATGAATTTATTATAGGCACAAAGTTCATTTATTTCTCACTTAGTCAAGAGTGGTATATTATTAGGGTTAGTCACTGATGGTAATATTCAAATAGCAGTTGGACATTCCTTGTCTGAGAAATAATACCTTAAAATGGGTTAATTTAATCCAATTAGTTTTCAGATGGAAATTATTTAATTACTAATGACTTCTAGCTTGTCAGGTTCTGTTGGGTTTTCTCATAGCTTAACCTCAATTTAGCTAATCAGGACCCTCCTTTTAAAAATGCCACTTTGTGATGATTTCAGAAACAGAAATAATTAAACACTTGAGTTACCCAGAAATAACCTTAATAAGAAATGAATAGGGACTATATGAAGAAAATTAGAGAATCATAAAAGAAGACTTGAATGAATGGAGATAAATTTCATATTCATGAATGGAAAGATGATATACTGTAAAGAAGTCAATTCTTCCCAAATCATTTTATAGATTTAGTGTAATTCAAATCAACATTCCAGAGGGATTAATTTATGGATTTAATGAAATATTTTTATAGTCATTCTGGAAAAATAAACTGAAAGGAAGAGCGAACACAGCTGAAGACGAGCAATGTGAAGTACAAAAACTTACTATAAAGCCAGAGTAATTTAAAATTGTGCTATTGATGTAGGAATTGATGGGTCAATGGAAGAGAAATGGTAGGCTAAAAAGATATCTAAAGAGTTTGTCATATGTTAAAAATAGAGCAGAAGGAGGGAGTATTGAATAAATAGACAAGAGTTGAGAGAAAAGTTGGAAGGTAGACCTGCCCCTCACAACTACACCAAAATACATTTTTCTGAAAAGCATATAATTAACTGTAAAAAAATGAACTCCAAAATCATTTAAAAAGTCAATATTTAATGATTTTCAGATAAAATCTTTTTAAGTAGAAAATAACTGGAAGTTATAAAAGAAGAGGTGAATAGTTTTCATTACATGAAAATGTTAAAATTGCACATAAAAAAGCCTTAAAAAATAAGAGGTAGATTAAAAACTGGGGTAAAATATTTGCAAAAAAATGAAAATTGTAATATGTAAGTTTTTAAAAAGAAGAACTATCCCATTCTAAAAATGGGGAACAGGCATGAATAGAAGATAGTTTATGAATGAAAAATACAATTGAGACAATAATTCCTTTTTTTAAAAAGATTTATTTATTTATTTTAGAGACCAAGTGAGTGAGCGGATGTGTGAGCAGGGGGCGGGGGAGGGTGGGGAAGTAGGACAGAGGGAAAGAATCCCAGGCAGAATCCCCACAGATCCCACAACCCCAGATCACAACTTGAGCCTAAACCCAAGACAGGTGCTTAACCCATGGAGCCACCCAGGCACCCCCTTAGCCAATAATTCTTAACAAAGACGTTCAATCTCACCAATGATCATACAATGCAAATTAAATTGGCAAAATACATATTTTCTACTATTCTATTGTCAAAATTTTTTTTAAGTTCGGGGGTACCTGGATGGCTCAGTGAGTTGAGCAACCCACTCTTGGTTTCGGCTCAGGTGGTGACCTCGACATCGTGAGATCGGGAATCATGGAGTCTGCTGGAGATTCTCTCCCTTTCCCTCTCTCTCCTCCCTGCCCCTCTAGAGTCCCCTATTCCTGCTTACAGTATGCACTTTTTCTCTTTTCTCTCTCAGATAAATAAATAAAATCTTAAAAAAATGTTTTAAGTTCATAATTCCTAAAGCTGGAAAGGATATGGAGAGAGAGCTCACCCAAATGGTAAGTATATATTGATTAAATCTTTCTAAAAACCAATCATACAACCCATGTCAAGATGTAGAGAACTGTTAATAACTTCTAACTCAGAAATCCCTCTTCTATGAATCTATATTATAACAGTAGTGAGAAATTCCACTGAATATTTGTTTACAAGGATGTTCATAAGCAAAAAAAGGTAAACAACTAAAATGTTCAACAATCGAGGCTAGATTAAATTTTAAATAATTTATGGTGTAGTCAGACCAGGGGAAATTTATGCAGGCATTAAAAATCGTTTTATAAATAATGTTTAATGACAAAAAATTCTCAATAAAATGATAAGTGAAAAAAGTAAGACATGAAACCAAATGCTGCATGATTTAATGCTGCATATATCAAAGCCTTATATTAGTCTTATGTGCAAAGAAATGACTAGAATGAATCGTTTCAAATGATATTGAAGAGATCATCTCGGATGGCACGATTATGCATGATTTAAAAAACATATCATGTGTTTATTTTTAAAACATTCCTGAGATAAGCATATTTTTTGCTTTATAATCTGATGTAAAAAGTAATTTGCTGAAATTCACCACGATCATTTACAGAGATAATTCATGCTCAGTAGCAAATGAAACTAGAAGCTTCATCACCTGGCTTCCATACCTGTTTCTGTTTCATCTATGACCCTAAACAAGTCACATAACTCTCTCCAAGCTTTGGTTTCTTCAGCTTAAAAATAGCAACTGACAAGACGCACCATATGGAGAGCTGCTTTGCAGATCGTAAACTCTCATACACATATAAGCTCTTATCTTTGTGTGTGTGTAGGGGACTGAATTTAGAACTGCAACCTAAACAGACCCTCACAATTAAAGCAAAAGTTTACTAACCCATATTTGTAAAGGCCTCGATCCTAGAAATCTTAAAATACACACCCTTGTTTCAAGGAACCATCTCTGGTTTGCTGGACAAACACATGCTGATCTGTATCGACTGGCTGAGCAGCCCAAAGAGGAAGGATTGATTACTTCTAGAGTGATGGGTGAAACAGGTAAGAGAAAGAACCAACGAGAATGCGCTGAGCTTGGACTCCCCGGGATATCCCAAACGAGCACACACGTTCCCTGAACACCATGAACCTTTGTGGCAGAAGTGACTTGGGGAGAAGGACCCTGGCACCACGTCTGGGCTACACCAGGTAGAGAATAACTCTCTGCTGCCACTTTACTCTCCTTTTGAAGCGAGATAGTTGGCATCAAATAAACTGAGAAATAAATAAAAAAGGTTGATTTTACTAAGTAGCTTGACAAAGGTTAAAGGGGCTGTGCACAGATGGAGATAGGGCACATGGAGGGCGCGTTCCAGGTCTCATATCTTTTCTTACCAAACAAAACGAATGAGTGTGAATTCTAGCAGGCTCCACGTCTGTGCAAAGGGGAGCCGGCTCTGACTCGCAGCTGGGGCTACTTGGCAGGGCTGAAGGGTGGCACTGGGAAAGGCCCACTTCTCCACTCACGCCTAGCTTTGTTTCCCTCACTTCTTCTTCTCTATCCCTGGTCGTAATGCTGAGGAGAGTTATAACTTAGGGTGTGTGGAGAGGGACAAGGCCCTCATCTGTCACAGAAGCTCTGCAATTTTCCTGGCTTTTCCAGCTGTGCTCATAACACAACACTGAACTCTACTCATCCATCATTCATTCATCCATCTAGCCATTCATGTATTCATTCACCCATCCATTCACTCTTCAAACAGCTCCGTGTGCCTACAAAAGCCCCCGCCATCCCATCTCTGGTGGCCTCAATATTTTCAATGAACACACATCAGGGTACAAGAGAAGGGTGTGCATCACCGGCCTGTGGCCAACCGCTGCAGGCGCCACACCACTTCTAAGCCCTGTTATTTGATTATCACCATCTTTATTGGCCACAGAGGGGAAGGGATATTATAGCTTTGTGGCTTTTGAGAGTTCGGTCCTCAGTAAACTGCCAAGCCTCAGCAGCAGCTCCCAGATCACAGTGTGGGGGATTTTTATGACCACATCTCAGTTCTCACCAGAAAAGGCAAAAAGGAGGAAGCAGGTGACACATCATAGAATACACAGCAATGGATAAGCCTAACAAAGCCAAATCATAACCATCCCCCTCTTACCTTTGTGTTCTCTCCCTCCCACTTTTCCTGTCAACCCTCCCAAGAACCCCTCCCAAACTGTACTCCAAAAGAATTTAAATTGGCTCAAGCTCAAAGAGAAGGAAACATAAAACTGTTCATTATTCTGTGCCATGCTCTTTTTTTTTTCTTTTTTTAAAACATGGCTCACTGAGCCCACCCCAGTATGAGCAACTCCTGAGAAGAGGGGGGTTATGCAAAAGGGTGCACATGTATGTGTGGGGGACAAGCCGGAGGCGGCGATGGCACAGCCTGAGTGTGTGTGTGTGTGTGTGTGTGTGTGTGTGTGTGTGTGAGAGAGAGAGAGAGAGAGAGAGAGAGAGAGAGAGAATATGTCTGCGTGTGACTCCCCCTCCAACTGCGGAGCCTGAGAGGCACTCCTCTCTCAGAGCAATTACTACAAATGATTTATGTGGCCAGTCAAGAGGGCCTGCCAGGGTTCTTATTTCATCTCCAGAAAAAGGAACTCTGCTGGAATGTTATCAGGGAGTTTGGGATTAAACTGACAGCTGCCTTTTGTTTTCCCCGGGAAAGAGCTTCTCCTTCGGACTGTGGCATTTGGTTTCTACCCAGAGAGCCAGAACTCAACATAGGCAAAGACCCGCTAAAGAAGAGCCACAAAAGAGAGAAAAACATCTGTAAATGGGAGAGGTTTCTTTCTTCTCCCTTCTTTTTCTTTCTTAAGAGGATGTGTTCCTGGTTGCTGATTTTTTAAGGCAGCCTAGCTCATGAGAGGTTGGAATACTGTTTCCTTTTTCACTGTAAAAGAAACAACCACAATACCCAAACTCTCCCCTCTGTTACCAGTGCTCATTTAGCTGGAGAGAGGAAAACAAAAGTCCCTTCCAATTTAGATTATTAAATGTGACCCTGGTCCCTGTCCCGTTGGACTGTGTGCACTGGCCCATGTTAGGTCCCAGGACATGGGGTGTGAAACAAGGCAAGGCACAAGGCCTGTACGTATTCCATCATACGTACAAACGAGAAAATTCCATGGACATAAAAACACAGAAACCGTATGTGTTCTCATCCTCTGACACTCCAACGCTAATAGACCGTTGCAGTTTTCATAAATCCTTGGTTGTGGCTTGGCTGGCCACGACCCTCCCCTCACATTAGCTTCCCCAGCTCCTTGACCCAACCTGGTTTATAAGGGCTTCACACAGCTTTGCTTTGTGTGGAGGGAGCAAAGGGGAAGTCAGTTACTGGGGTTGATTAAAGAAACATACACACACACACACACACAGAGTGATGGTCCAGTGACTGCATAATAAAGCTTTGTAGATAAATAATAGTAAATACAAATTAAAGAAGCTCTCAAGAGATCAAGGGAAGAGTGTGGTAAAAAAAGGTTGATGGGTGGGATAGCTATAAAGGCAAGGGATATAAAGGAAGATTAAGGATTATATTAAAAGACATGAACTGTAAAATCATCTTCATAGTCATACTCTGTGTCTTATATTCAGACATGCAGTACCTTTTTTGACTTGTGGTCCCCAAATCTCATTTTTACTAATGCTTTATCAATAGATGGTGTCTAATGCTCTAAACAAGCTTAATTTTTATCAAGTGATATACATCTGTGGTCTTCACAGTGTATTCTGATACTGTGGGGCGTTCAGAAAGCAGACCCATGAAAGGGATCACAGAAAAGGGAAGCAACGTTTATAGAGGGCATATTATGTGACTGGCATGGCATTGGCATGCCTTATAAACATTTTCTCCTTTATTTCTCATTGCAACTCTGTGAGGTAGGTGTTCTTATTCTCACTGTACAAATAAAGTTACAGATGCTAAGTTAGTCTCAATAACTTGCTCAAGTTATTGAGCTAGTGTGACAGGCACTCCTAGCAATCTAGTGAACACTCCTCTTCCTTTCTTCAGTAGAATCCTGATTGTCTTTGTGGAGGGATTCCTGCCTCCCTTGCAGCTCTGGGTGACCACGTAACAGTTCTGGCCAATGAGATGCGTGGGAAGTATGCTGGGAGTCTGTGATTGGCCCGGCCCCCTCTCCTTGCCCCTTTTCTCTTTTTCCTGGGCCTGGAACTATAGGTGTTAGGCTGGTGGTGGAGACACTGTCTTTGGACCTTGAGAAGATAATAAAGATGAGGATGAAAGCCACAGATGAGGAGAAAAGAGAGGAAGTGGAAAGCACTTAACATCATAGATCAGTTCCATTTCATCTCACTTGCCTATCGCTGGCTTATTACATGAAAAAAATGAAACATTTTTTTTATTATCTAATGGTTTTTATATAGACAACTGACTACGTAACAAGGGGTAGAGCTGGAATCGAGACCTACATCAGATATACCTAAGGACCTAAGTCATAACCTGATACTTAATATACTACCATATTATGGTATGCTGTGTTTCAGAAAAGCCTTAGACCAGGGGATGAGTATGGTCTAATTTCTCATTTCTAACAACTCATTGCTTAGGTAGTTCTATTTCCCCCGGCTATTGTAGAGTTTGGGCGGATCTCAGTCCAGAATTCAGGAAAATCTGACTTGTATCACTTGGGATAGATCTAGATCACACTACATTTCTTTCTTTCTTTCTTTCTTTCTTTCTTTCTTTCTTTCTTTCTTCCTTCCTTCCTTCCTTCCTTCCTTCCTTTCTTTCTTTCTTTCTTTCCCTCTCTCTCTCTCTCTCTCTCTCTTTCTTTCTGAGTTATTTATTTTTTAAAAGGTTTTTTAAAAGATTTATTTGTTTATTTGACAGCCGGGGGGAGGGGTAGAGAAAGTGAGCACAAGCAGGGGGAGCAGGAGAGGGAGAAGAAGACTCCCCACTGGAGTAGGGAGCCCAATACAGGGATGGATCCCAGGACCCCAGGATCATGACCTGAGCCGAAGGCAGAAACTCAACTACTGAGCCACCCAGGCGTCCTAATCACACTGCATTTCTTAAGGGGTATTCTGATACAGACCTACATCTTGGGACCCGCAGCCCCAAGTGGAAATATTCGAAGATGAGCAACTTGCCAAGTAACCCAGACAGTTTTATTTTGATGCGTAGAGAAACAGTGTCTCCTTTAGAAACAAAGGGCTGGTTCACAAACTGCAGTTAAGTATTGCAGATTGAATACATGTTTATCTCCACTCCTTTTCTACCTTACCTCTACATCCTTCAAAAAATGACAAAAAAAGTGTTTGGTTTTTTTTTTAGAGAAAAAAACAAAGCTCTACATAGAGAGGACAGGGAAAGGAGCCAAGGGCAGATATGAGATGTCAACATAATTTTGGAAACTGGAAAGCTGATGAATGAGTGGTAACTAATATAGCAGAGGGGAAAAAACTGAAATCTGAACTTTCAATGGGGAAAAGCCAAGGAGAAGGAAGCCAACATATGTTAAGAACCTTAAGAAGCTCAGGAATGTTTATTTTGCATGGCAGACACTATTGGAGGCCCTAGATACCTCTGATAATAGGGTGTAGATGGGGCTAAAAACCAGGAGTGTTGGTTGAAAATCTGTAAAAGAAGGGTTAGACACTGAGACCCTTCTTCTGTGCACGCCCCCCACCCCATCGCTTCCTCTGCCCTGAAAGAGTTGGTAGTTTCCTTTTTCAAGAAGTGCAAGCAGAGGGACTTGGCATATGGACACAAGCACAGTTGGGGCGGGGGGGGGGGAGTTGCTATACAGGCAACAGGGAAATTAAATGGAAATCCACAAGTCAGTAGTGAGATAACCTTGCTCCACTCCAAATCCTTCCCTCCACTTAGCTTCAAGAACACTGGCAGCAGTCTATTTCCTAAATAGAAGATCAGCAGACTCCTCCCCAGGGAAATTAACCAGTCTAGAGAAATGACTAATAGATTTTGGATGCCCCATGGCTGGGTTCCAGGCCAATTGCCTCCACTTGAAAGTCCTCACATATAAACACAGGACTCCCAGTAACACTTGTTAATACCTTCCTTTTACCTATGAATGTATACATAGGAGGAAAGCCTCTAACACAAAATGCAGAGTCCGAACAAACAAATAGAAAAGAGAAAACAGGGCGCCTGGGTGGCTCAGTTGATTGAGCGACTGCCTTCGGCTCAGGTCATCATTCCAGAGACGGGGGATCAAGCCCCACATTGGACTCCCTGCTTGGCAGGAAGCCTGCTTCTCCCTCTCTCACTCTACCTGCTTGTGTTCCCTCTCTGTCAAATAAATAAATAAAATCTTAAAAAAAAAAAAAAAGGAAAAGGAAAAGAAAAGAAAACAGAATATCAAGGCAATAGGAGAATGCTTTAAAAAGTCATGAATATCAGAAAAATTATTTGAGCTATAAATTATGAACAGGATGCTGCATAAATATTTTAAAAGCAAAAACAAAAATTTATAAACTAAAAATATGAAATTGGAAATAATATCAAACTTTATAAAGAGTGGGAAGTTAATGTTAAGAAATCTTTAGAGGTGCCTGGGTGGCTCAGTAGTTAGGCATCTGCCTTGGGCTCAGATCATGATCCCGGAGTCCTGAGATTGAGCCCTACATCGGGCTCCCTGCTCGGCGGGAAGCCTGCTTCTCCCTCTCTCACTCCCCCTGCTTGTGTTCCCTCTCTGGCTGTGTTTTTCTCTGTCAAATAAATAAATAGAATCTTAAATAAAAAAAAAGAAATCTTTAGAAAACAAAAATTGAAGAGATGGAAAATGGAAGAGAAAAAGATAAGTAAAAGGAGGATCAGTCCAGAAGGTACAACATCCCAATAACATGAGTTCCAGAAAGAGAGAAAACAGAGTGGAGGAAATTATCAATGAAATCACATAAGAAAATCTCCCACAAGTGAAGGACATGAACTTTCGTCCTGAAAAGGCCTAGAAAATTCTCTGAACAATGAATACCAAAGGGACCACACTGGGATGCATCATTGTGAAATTTCAGAAAGCCAAGAATTTTAAAAAAAGACCTTCCACTGGGGTGCCTGGGTGGCTCAGTTGGTTAAGCCACTGCCTTTGGCTCAGGTCATAATCCCAGAGATCCGGGATGGAGTCCCACATCGGGCTTCCTGCTCGGTGGGAAGCCTGCTTCTCCCTCTCTCACTCTCCCTGCTTGTGTTCCCTCTCTGGCTGTGTTTCTCTCTGTCAAATAAATAATAAAAAATCTTAAAAAAAAAAAAAAAGACCTTCCAGGTTTCTAAAGGGTGGGAATCAGAACAGTAAAGGGCATTTTGGCAACAACCCTTTGGAAGCCAGAAGAAAACGCACTAAGTGCTCAAAATTCCTCCCAAGAGTTATTTATAGCCTAGGATGCTACACCCAGTCAGATATGAGAGAAGAATAGAGTTATTTCCATACATGCAAGACCTCAAAAATGTACCTTTCGTGTATTCTCAGGCAGTTGTTAGAGGACGCATCCACAAAAATGTACCTTTTGTGAATTCTCAGGCAATTGTTAGAGGACACATTCCACTAAAACGAGGACTAACCCAACCTGAAGAAGACTTGACTTCCATGAACAGGGGACCTGACAGAGGAGCCTGGTAGAAAGAAGACTTGGGATGCGAGCTCTACAGCTCTCTTAGCACCAACTCAGGTGGGGGAGAAAGATACGGAACTCCAGGAGGAATAACTCCATAAAGAAATGGATTGATGACCTATGTTCACAAAGGTACTGAGAGAAGATTTATATTATTGATGAAGATTCTGTGAATGGCTTAAGGACATGAACTTAAAAAACTAAGCAAGCAAACAGAGGAATACAGCCAACAATGGCAGGGCGGAAATGTAATCAAAGCCTACCATTTGGCTCAGCTGTGAGTATTTATCTACCATAATACACACACACACACACACACACACACACACACACACACGAGTACTGATTTCACCAAGACTTGTGATACAGTAATAACTGGCAACAAGAAGGAAGAGGAAGCATGTTTGAGAGGTAGAAGGGGTAAGTGAGCTGAATCCATATTTTCCATGGTAAGGAGTCAATGAGTAATATCTAAAACATGGTAATCAAGAGATAACAGTAGAAACATGTTATTTAAATTACAGAGGTCTGGGGCGCCTGGGTGGCTTAGTTGTTAAGCATCTGCCTTTGGCTCAGGTCATGATCCTGGAGTCCCGGGATCAAGCCCTGAATTAGGCTCCCTACTTGGCGGGAAGCCTGCTTCTCCCTCTCTCACTCTTCCTGGTTGTGTTCCCTCTCTAGCTGTGTTTCTCTCTGCCAAATAAATAAACAAATCTTTAAAAAAAAATACAGAAGTTCATGCCAGAAGAAACAGCTAAAATACTGTAAAGTTTTAGGGAACAGAAATCAGGAAGGGAAGAAGTGTAGGGCAGGGATAGCTGTTTTCATCCTATAAGCTTCACAGAACTTACATGACTGGTCAAATTTTGAAAACATATACTGGGATAAAGACACTGCCTGAAAAACAAAAGAGCCGACTAGTTCTCTCTGAGGGCCACCTACCGTGTCTAATTCTCTGAGGCTTTGGAAGCCATTCTGGGGTCCCATGCTAGTAGCACTGTAGCTAAGCTTCTCTGAGCCCTGATGTGTGGCTGTTGTTTAGATATGTCCAAATTGCAATGAATGGTCCTTCAGATAATTTTTGGTCCAGGTCAGGTAAAGGGCGGGGGTACAACCCTCTTAGATTTGTCAAACATAGTAACAATGCAGTTTCTGGGGGCTCAGAGTTGTTGGGAGTTTTGTGAGGGCCTTCTGGGATCCTTCTGGGTTCTACGACCCTCCATTGCACTGTTGCCCAAATAATCCAGCAGCTGGCCTTCCTTCCCACATCCAGTAAAGGGGTTGGGGCTGAAAGTGAGAGGGGACACAGGCGCTGGCCAAAGGGAAAACTTCTATGGATAATTTACTATGAGATATCCATGGCTGTGTTATAGAAAGGAAAGAATGTTATTAAGGTTTCAAGTCTAGGGGCACCTGGGTGGCTCAGTCAGTTAAGCACTTGCCTTTGGCTTCGATCATGATGTCAGTCTCCCTGCTCAGCGGAGAGCCTGCTTCTCCCTCTCCCTCTTTCTGCGGCTCCCCCTGCTCATGCTATCTGTCTGTCTGTCTGTCTCTCTTAAATAATAGATAACATCTTTAAAAACATACTACCTGTTAAAAACAAAAGGTGTATAGTCTCATGAGGCAGCATTAGATAAGCCGAGGAAAAGCCACTGCTTGTAAAATACAGTAAATAGGAGAGGAAGGAGAGATTACATGAGAGCCAAAACCTAAATCTGAAGAAAGGAGACTAAAACTCTGTGAAAGACAGACTGGAAAGCTAGAAAGCTCTACTCTCGAATGAATGAAAGACGAACAGATCCTTTCTGTAAGTTAATGTCCACTTACGTGTCCATAAAATGGATGGCTTGTAAATTCAGAAACAAGGGAAGTAAAATCCTGAGGTGTGGTATGCTCATTAAAGCAAGACTCTTTTGAGGACCGAATCATTTCTCTTGGAACAGGCAATAAGACCTGTTGAATAATCTTAGCCAATGATTACTGAGAGCTTATTTATTTATGATTTTTTTTAAAGATTTTTTTTAAAGATTTTATTTATTTGACAGGGAGAAACACAGCCAGAGAGGGAACACAAGCAGGGGAAGTGAGAGAGGGAGAAGCAGGCTTCCCCCTGAGCAAGGAGCCTGATGTGGGGCTCGATCCTGGGTCTCTGGGATCATGACCTGAGCCGAAGGCAGTCGCTTAACCAACTGAGCCACCCAGGCGCCCCTACTGAGAGCTTATTATGTGCTAGACACTATTTTAAGCACTTTACAAGCATTAACTTAAATAATTCTCAGGACACTTCTTAGATATCGTGTATGGATGAGAGGTAAAAGTCTCCACATCACAGAAGGGGAAATTAAAGCATAAAGATCAAGTAACTAGCCCAAGATGATGGGTATTAAGTGGCAGACTAGGGTTCCAAAAACCCAGGCTCTTAATTTCTGTCTATCTCTATCAATTATAAAATTAATATAATTATCAGCACATAGAGGCCTAGGTAGGAAAAGACATTTTGCATTAATGGTACATTTGTTTTACAGGTAATATTCTGTCTGGTATACACTTTCTATGGATTTCGCGCCAGCTTCCAGAATTCAACTGGGATAAAGTTAAAAGTTTCAGTTCAAAACTGAAGTTTTCTCTGAAGCTGAGTTTCAGAAATCAGGTCAGGACTTCCTTCCTTGCCTACAATTCATCTTGGACCTCAGGAGATAAACAGTAGCTTGAGCAATAACACAGCAAACATAAGGATGACGATCGGCATAATAAATAATACTTACAACGTTTGAACCCTTGTGCCACTAGAAAAAAAAATACTCCTTGTATCTAATGGTAGAAATATCACATTTGTGCACATATTCACCTCAGTCCCAATATAATTCTTTTAAGACTGCCAAGCTCTGAGACCCAGAATTGGTGAGTCACTCAGGAGGGGAGAGCGGGTGGGGGCAAGAACGATAAAAATAGAGATGTTGATTGCATTGTTCCTAATTCAGTTTAGCTCCAACAGCCCCAGCCTGGTGAGTCAACAGCAGTGACATGAAGACACAAGACAGAAAGCAGCACCACGGGGGTGCGGTGCAGCCAAGGGGAAGCAGAGGGCCACACTGGGAACCTCACGCCAAAACAAGACCAACAGCATTGAGGCGGTGGTGTGAGTTCAAAAACAAACAAGTGGAAAGTGCTGAGGGATAAAATGGGCTCAGATCCGTGAGCGGCAGCACCAGTGACCCTGTGGTAAAAACTGCCTTTTAGAAGAATCCCCTGAATGTGGGGGATGGGGCCTGCAGCCCCGGAGCCTGGAGGCCAACTGGCACCATTCAAACAGCCTATTGTTTTCTCCGGGGTAGAAGGCTTACTGTGATTCCAGACTTGTTGCCATGGCAGCGGTGGGGGAGGGAGGGAGGGCAGGAGGAACAGATGGGGGTCACCAAGGTCCTAATTCTCATGCAAGGGCCCCCATCCTCTCCCCTCTCCCCTAGAGGAGTCTTGCATGGAGTTCAGTCTTCTCCCACTACCCCATGAGGTCAATCCAATTCAATCTCCTAGATCTTTTCCAGTGCCTACGGTGTGTCGGTCTTTCACTTTTGATTAACATTAGCTTCTGTTAAGATATCTTCACCTCTGGTTATGAAAACCTGAAACAGGTTTCCTACTCTCTGAGTTTATCTTTTCCTATTCCCAAACCTAAATAGAGAGATAGGTTAAAGACATATAGCTTCTTTTATGTACACGGGTCTGACGGTCAACCCCTCATTCTAACCTTGTGTTATAATTACAACCTTATACGACAATGAGGTAGTCTGCTCACATCCTTACAGTTACTGTGTGACGGTCCTCCTCCCTCTAGTTTCTTGCCTGCGTGTAACACTACTAGGTCAATCTTCCTGAAATAGACCTCTGGCATGACGTTACCCGCCTGCCTTCCATGATAATCCAGAGTTGTCAGCCTGGAATTCAAGATCTGCTGTAGCCGGACCCATCCCAACTCCTGATCCCCCTCTGTCCTTGCAATGTTTCCATATTCCTGGGAGGGTGTGATAGGTAGAACGAATGAATCCATAAATAAAAAAACAGGCAAACACGTATCAGAAACTCATTTCCAACCCATCCTTTGGCTCATGCAGTTACCACAAGAATTATTCTTTTCTCTGGCTTGCATCCATCCAGTGTTGACTGGATCTAATTCATATCACAAAGATTTCTCAAATTCAGTATGATCCAAATGAAATACATGATCTCTACGCTCTGTACCTCAGTGACCGCAACCACCGCCATCAATCAAGTTTCGCAACCCAGAAAGCTAGGCTCCATCCTGACGCATCTCTCTCCCTCAGTTTCCAATTTCACAATATGGTCAAAGCCCCTTCGCTGTCACCTCCTCAAGGTATCTCCACTCCACTCACTTCCTTTTGTGCCGGAAGCCTACAACTCCATTCTATCTGTTTTCAAATTAGAGGACTGAAGTCTGTTCAGTTCTCTGCACTGTGGTCAGAGGGATGTTTTCAAAATGCACATGTGGTTACACCACATGCCTACTTGAAACTCTTTAGTGACTTTCCATGGCTTTTAGGACGGTGGGCAGAACCCTCACCGTGGGCCCTGAAGCAGTCTGACCCAGGTGCACCTCCCAGCTGCAGCCGCCCCACCGTCCTCTCTCCTTGGTGCCTCACTACGTGATTTCTTCCAGCTGGAATGTTCTTCCCCGGGAGCCCCTCTGCCGGTGTGGTGGTTCTCAAACTTCAGGATCCATGACAGTTACCTGTAGGAATGGTCAAACCCCTAGTGCTGGGCCTCATCCCCAGAGCTGCTGGTTCAGTGGGTCTGGGGTGTGGTCTAATGATTTGTGATGCTTGCAACCAGCGAGCCTCCACGTGATGCTGATGCTGCTGGTCCCAGCAGTATGCTTTGAGACCACTGCCCTAGCTACCTTCTTTTGCTTTTCTAGATCTCTTCCCTGACTGCTTCTCCACTTCACTAGGCTACACGTGCTCAGGGTCAACTACACATTTCCTTCACGGCACTGGCCCTCACCCTGATTATTTCATGAAAGACCACCTCTGTGTTAGATTCCCATGCATGAGGTTAGGGACCATCTCTGTATCGCTCAGCATTCTGCCCCCAGCTTCTCCCTGGCACACGGTGTGTGCTCAATAAACATTTGCTACATGTGGACGGATCTCTTAATGTTTGCCCTAGTTAACGGAAGGCGTATCACCGTTCCTTCCTGGGATGGTTCATTTCATGTGTCAGCTGGACAGAGCTTAGGGATGCCCACCTAGCTGGTAAAACATTACTTCTGGGCATGTCTGTGCGGGTGTTTCTAGAAGAGACTGACATTTGAAACAGCAGACTGAATAATTAAGATCCCTCTTACCAAGGCAGGTGGGCATGACCCAGTACATTGAGGACCTGAATGGAACAAAAGGGGCAGGAGGGCCAATTCGCTCTCCGCTTCAGCTAGGACATCACATCTCCTGCCCGTGAACTCTGGCACTCCCGGCTCTCAGGCCTTGGACTCGGACGGGACTTAGATCATCAGCCCCTCGATTCTCAGGCCTTCAGATCCAGATCCTCGTTCTCCAGCCTGCAAACGGCAGACTGTGGACCTTCTTGGCTTCCATAATCACGCAAGTGAATTCCTATAATAAATCTCCTCTGGTATACATAGCAATGCATATATGTTATTGGTTCTTTTCTCTAGAGATCCCTAATAAGCTTCCTACGTATGACTATTTTACGTACAAGTAGCTCATTTCACTTCGCAGCTAATATAACCTGAGCTTCCCTTGAATAAGAAAATCCTCAATCACTCTTGAAGACCAGTGATGCCTGGAGAAAAGGTGTCACAACCAGAGAAACTGTTTACAAAGATGCTAGCGCCTACTGCGAGGCCCACTTCCTTGTGATTGAAACTAGCAGATGCCCAGCTCTCCTGCACAGATGCTGACAACCCCCAGTGCACAGGGCCTCCTCCAAGGTGAGAGAGAGACAAGCTTTGCAGAAGAAGCAGCTCCCAGGTTTCCTGGTTAAGAGACCCCTTCAAGTCTTGGCTTCCTATTAGTAAAATGCAGACTCAAATAATACTTAAGCCTCCTAAGGTTGTTGGGATGATCAAAAGAGATATTATGGGGAAATAATTTAGTACAATGCCTAGAATGCAGCCAATACGAAAAAACGTTAGCCATTTTTATGCGTTGGTATGACACTGGCCTTCCTAATGTGGGTCTTTTAGGGCTAATTTAAAATATTCTGCCCCTAGACAGGACAGATATTTTTCCTTTCTCCTTTTTTTTTTTTTTTTTTTTTTTTTTTTTTTTTTTTTTTTTTTTACAGATTTTATTTATTTGACAGAGAGAAACACAGTGAGAGAGGGAACACAAGCAGGGGGAGTGAGAGAGGGAGAAGCAGGCTTCCCGCTGAGCAGGGAGCCCGATGCGGGGCTCTATCCTGGGACTCCAGGATCATTACTTGAGCTGAAGGCAGATGCTTAACGACTGAGCCACCCAGGTGCCCCAGGACAGACATTTTTGATCAGGAAAACATGGTTGCACATGTGATCTCTATCAAACACTGTAATATTTACATACGATCTTGTATTTTAATAAATTCAGCAAACATGTATTAAGTGACTCCTGCATGCGGTCATTGGCTGGGCATCAGCGGCCTTTACAGATGGGTAACAATCTTACGGGGAAGAAAAAACAACAAACAAAAACGTAAGGCAGAATGAAATAAACATTATGAAGGCACCTACAAAAATCTACAGGTCTGGCAAAGAAGGTCAGGTCATTTCTGACTGAGGTGGTGTCTCATTCGACCTGGAAAGTAGAGTGTGATCTTGATGAGCAGAGAAGCAGAGCGTTTCCAGCCATTCCAGGCCTCGGGAACATAACTGGCTGAGGCTCTGAGTCCCTGAAGGACAAGGCTCATTCAGAGGAAAGAGAAAAGAACAGTGTGCCTGCAGACTTGAGGGACGTCGGGAGAGGGCGCGGAAGCTGGGAAGGCATCTGGGGTCAGATTATATATAATCTTGAATGTAATGCTAAGAAGTCAGCACTCTGCTCCCTAGGTAACATGGTTCCAGGCA
The DNA here is from genome assembly GCA_004023965.1 of Spilogale gracilis. Classification (NCBI taxonomy): domain Eukaryota; kingdom Metazoa; phylum Chordata; class Mammalia; order Carnivora; family Mephitidae; genus Spilogale; species Spilogale gracilis. Next base: position 78,449 of record PITA01006278.1, read on the forward strand.
TATCCTTTATATGAAGCAGCTCGATATTTTGTCATTTTTTTCCCTGCAGGTTTGGCTTAGGGAAGACAGGCGTGATATCTATGGTCATTTATGATTGGCTAGACTTGCAAGACAGCCCTCCACTCGCCCCCACCTCCTTTAGGACATTTTCTTCCACTTGGGCTATTTTGCCAACACGTTAAGTGGTCACAGATAGTTATGACTATTTCTAAACCCCCAAGTGTTCTCAGAGATATGATTAATTATGAAAGCAGGATTGATATAAATATCGAGATATAAATAAGGTAGCTTTCTTACCAATTCTCGATGCAGATTTTTCTCCCCTCTAATCCTCCTGAGGTTGGAAGAGTTTCTTCAACTGATTCTGCGTGTTTACCTTTGATATTTTCTGTCAAAATTAGGGGACACACAGAGTCCTCCTTTTTAGCTGTTTTCTGACATGTTGAACAATCTGCTCAATTTCTTCTACTCCGACTCCTCTGGTGAGAGAGTATTCTGATGACTTGGACTTTCTCATTTGGGCAATGGTGCTGTGCTCAGCACTCTAATACCCTAACTTTCTCCCCTTCTTTCACCTCTAGTATAATGAAGGAATGACCTTCTCCCCATCCCCAGGGCTGTGGCAAGATATGACGCATGCACTCAGCACAGCAGTCCAAATCTCTGACACGCCATTTTTCTCATCGGGAAAATGTCTGCCAGCCCCTTAACCAAATTATTTGGAGATCTTGGCAATGAAGGGGCTGTTACACAAACGGCACGGAGACCTCTGCTTCTTTTTGAAAGAGACTGCTTTTGAAGGAACACAAAACTGCAATGGCTTGTGTTAGAATACAACTTCACGTTAAATGTGTTTTCAGGAAAATAAGAAAATTGAAGGGAAACCTGAAGTCTTTTCAAGACTGACGCTGAGCTATGCTATCACTCATTTCCCTGGAACTTAGGCTGATGGGAGAAAGGATCTCTTCCCTTGTCACAATTTTCCCCAGAATTGGGGAAATGTCACAAATTTTCTCCACAATTTTCTGGAAATCTTTACTCTGGTTTCACGGATGGGGGAAAAAAAATAAAACACTTTGTTTTCCATTCCACTAAACCAAAAATCCAATCTCAAGTTGTTTATATTCTCGATCTCCTTAAAATACTGGAATCACATATAGTTTTTTATTCTGTATATTTTCACTTGCTATATCACGGATGTCCCTATGTTCTTAAACACTCTTCTAAAATATGTTAAAATATTCTTTCCGTTGAGTGTATCATAATTTGTTTAACCAGTCCTCTAATTTTGGACAGTTTTTGTAATTTTTTTTTACTACCAAATAATGCTGCTATAATAATGCTAAATAACATCCATATATATGTGTGTGTGTGTATATATATTTTTTCTTCCATCTCATCTCTGATTACATTTTTATAATGAATTTTATGATGAGAAGATCCAAGAGTTTTATAAGTCCTTTTCCCTAAGAGAAAAAAGATTTTTTTTTAATCAAACATGTAAAAAATGCCTTTGCTGAACACGAGTGTTATTATTGGAATAGGACTTCATGACATTAAATGCCTTGGTAAAACCTATAGAGAGTAACATTTGTATATGATGTACTAAAATTCAAAGACTAATAAAGCAACCAAATTTTTAGTGATCAAATACTATTTTTTTCCTTACATAACCCAGCAACCCTATCCCTCCGCACCCCCCAGCAACCCTCAGTTTGTTTCCTGAGATTAAGAGTCTGTTATATTTGTCTCCCTCCCTCATCCCATCTTGTTTCAGTTTTTCCCTCCCTACCGCCCACGACCCCTCACCCTGCCTCTCAAATTCCTCATATCATTGAGATCATATGATAACTGTCTTTCTCTGACTGACTTATTTTGCTGAGCATAATACCCTCCAGTTCCAACCACGTTGTTGCAAATGGCAAGATTTAGTTCTTTTTGACGGCTGCGTTGTATTCCATTGTGTGTGTGTGTGTGTGTGTGTGTGTGTGTGTGTATACACATTATCCATTCATCTGTTGATGAATATCTGATTACGTTCTTAACATAAATATCCTTAAGTATAATCTTGGGCCAGAGGATAGGAGTACCTTTGAGGACTTCTCCATATACTGCTAAATTGTTCTATGCCTATTTCCCACATGTGAAATGTTTGGTGACACTGCTTGAAGGTTTCTATGAGAAAACCCATTATCAAATTGCCTGGAAGCAGCAATTTCTGTTATCAAAGTAAATCTATTGTTATCATTATTGGAATGGATTATTTTGTTTGCCTGAATGGAGCTGATTGCAGAGTTTCACTTTAAGTTAATTAGATGAACTATCAGTTGCAAAGGTTGTGAAACACGCGCATTAGGCAACAAGCTCATCTAAGGAAGCGAGGCCCAACCACTGCCCCAGACAACAGCAGAGGCTGAGGGCAGGGGAGTCAGGGAATCCAGCCTGGCTAGCAGATCTGCCATTTCCGAGTTCAGGGCCTGACTCTGTCGCTTGGTAGCTGGGTAACTGTGAGCCAGGCTCCTTTTTCTCCTCTCTGTAATTTGGGTAATAGTGCCTCAGATTGAAAGATGTGTGAGGATTAAGTGGGAAAAGACACTTATCACAGTGCCAGGTGAATGGTAAGCATCCAGGAAGCACTTGCTTTTTTAAATTATTAATTCCGGGGCACCTGGGTGGCTCAGTTGGTTAAGCGACTGCCTTCCACTCAGGTCATGATCCCGGAGACCTGGGATCCAGCCCCACACCAGGCTCCCTGCTTGGCGGGAAGCCTGCTTCTCCCTCTCTCACTCCCCCTGCTTGTGTTCCCTCTCTCACTGTGTTTCTCTGTCAAATAAATAAATAAAATCTTAAAATAAATAAATAAATAAATAAATAAATAAATAAATAAATTATTAATTCCAAGCTCACAATTGCCTATGGAACATCAATATTTGAAGAGTAGATGAAAGGGGAAATAAACTGTCTTGGGACCAGAAGTTTCTAAACTTCACACAGCTTTCTTTGCCCCCGGTGTTGGTAAGGCCATTGAAAATCAAGATTATCATCATCTGTATCATCGCCATTGAAAATCAAGATTATCATCATCTGTATCATTACCATCATGGTGGTAAACAAGAAAGCAGGGGCCTTAGAGACAAGGGCTCTAGGAGACTAGTGCCTCTCACTGCTTGGTGATGATTTCCTTCCTTCCTTCTTCCTTCCTCCCTCCCTCCTTCTTTCTTTCTCTCCCTCTCTTCCTTCCTTTTTTTTTTTTTTTTAAGATTTTATTTATTATTTGAGACACATACACACACAGACGGAGAACACGTGAGCAGGAGGAAGAGCAGAGGGAGAGGGACAAGCGGCCTCCCACTGAGTACGGAGCCTGAACAGGGCTCCATCCCACGACTCTGAGATCATGACCTGAGCTGAAATTAAGAGCCACCCGGGTGTCTGGTGCTGACTTTCTAGTGGAGGTTCTGGGCCACAGGTCTCCTGCCAGCCCCACTCTGCCTCTTTGGGCACAGGTCTGTGGGAGGAAGAAGCAGGCCTCATGCCTCTGAGTCTCAGGAGTGCCCTTCTTGGCCTCAGACATATGGGCAGGGTATTTCTGCCAGGGTAAATGTTCTCCACACTTAAGCACAGCATCTGCTCCATCAGAAGGTAGGGTTCCTTTGAATCCATGCCTTCCTTTTGCCGACCACAAATAAAAAGAAAGCAGCTGCAGAAGTTCACACAGATGTTGCCACCTCGGCAAGATGGCTGCCTGCACCGGGAAGGCATGGGCCCACTTGAGCGACCTGCTCCACGTCTAAACCCTAAGCAGCCAGGAGGCTAGGAATCCTAATTCCAGTTCCAGGTAAGGAGTGGGAAAGAATCATCAGAACTCTGTCTGCTTTGCTTTTCAACCAAATCGATGTCATCATCTTCACAGCGAAGCAACTAGCACAGCCCTGACTCTGAGGAATGGAAGAAATGGCTGTCTACGGTCTCTCCCCAAAGTGCTCTAAAATCAGGCGGGGGCGTGGGTGTACTGGTCTGTGCCCGGAATCCTTCTTATTTAGCCGCAGGTGTAGGACACATGCACGGACAGAAACAAAAGCATAGTTTTAAAATGAATAAAGTGGACCAAACGTGGGGGAAACTTGGATATTTTATAGCTTTGTCTTTGGGATGTTGCTGGCTGTTAAGAAATTCATGATGCTGGCTTACTCCTTAGAACATCAAGAAATGATTCCTCATCATCAAAGTCAGCCACACTGGAACTCACATAACTTGTGGTTCCAGGAATATGTCAGCATCGGAAAAGGTAAGTTTCACACCACAAGTTACACGAGGAACCACTGGCGACGGCTGAAAAGAAACCCAGAAGTCCAGCTGGGAATCCCGAACTGAGCTGGTCATGCTGCGGTTAGCCCTCCACCCTGAGGGAGGGCCTTCGCCATCCTTCCAACCTTTCTCTCGTTCACCCCGCACATGCACCGGGCACCCGAGACCGGGCACCCGAGGCCGTGCAGCGGGGCTCGCGCCACAACGGCAAGGGAACACCTGTCTCGGCTCTGTGTGTGAGCGCTGACCTACCCTGTCCTCGGCCTTTGCGTGGGAGGCCGTTGTACAGGAGTGGGATTTAAGGCACCAGCGGCTCATGAACCCACTGCCCAAGACCTTTACTTGACCTTCTGTGAAATTCATTAAACAAGGCGGCCATTAGACAGAGGTGGTTCTAATAACCTGGACAGCCTAAGGAAGCAAACAAAAACCTAGGTTTCACGGAGAAATCAAAACCTAAGGACAGCCAATCATAAATAGCCAACTGGGCTTTTCCAAGTAAGGCCCGTAAGTTACAGCCAATCAAATAACATCCCTGCTTTGCCTCTACCTTTTTTCCAGTCTCCCTAAGTCTTTCCCCTTAGTTTCTGTCTATGGAGCACTCCTACCATTTCCAGTTTGGGGCTGCCCCATTTGAATTGATTTTTGCTCAAATAAATTCTTTTTTTTTTTTTTAAGATTTTAATTATTTATTTGACAGAGAAACGCAACTAGAGAGGGAACACCAGTAGGGGGAGTGAGGGAGGGAGAAGCAGGCTCCCCATGGAGAAGGGAACCCAATGTGGGACTCCATTCCAGGACTCCTGATCATGACCTGAGCCAAAGGCAGTCGGTTATTGACTGAGCCACCCAGGTGTCCCTCAAATAAAAAAAATCAAATTCTTAAAAAAAAAATTAGTATGTCTCAGTTTAATCTCTTACCACGTCCTTTACCCTGCTCCACTTTTTATTTTTTCCATAGCATTTATAACCACCACACTGTATACTTTACCCTTATTTATTATGTTCAACTTCCCCTAGAACAGAATGTAAGCAGCACGAGGTCAGGCATCCTCATCTTTTTCGCACACAGATATTTTAAGCATTTAGAACAAAAGTGGCTGGCACAAAACAGGTACTCACTAAATATTTGCTTCATAAACACATGCTTCTTAGCCATTCTAATTTAGATTCTAGTTAAGCAATTGATAAGTCCGTGGGCCAAGACCCATTCATCTCTTTGAAATATTTACCCCCACCTCCTCACCCCTCGGGCCGCAAGCGCTCCTGGCATCCGCAAAGCAGTTAGCTCTGACATTTTGCCAAGCAATCACTGTCACTTGGTAAAATTGAGGAGGAAGTAAAATATTTACTGAAGCAGAAACTCTGGGGGGCAGTAGCCTGGGTTGTTTTCACTTAACTAATGATGCTCACCGACACCCCACACTCACCTTGGTATTTATTTCTGCAGCAAAGCAAGCAAGTGTATGATTTCGATATGTGAGTCAAAAATATTCAAAGGTTTCTGCTAAATCTACAAATTGTTCATAGTGTCATTAACTAAAATGAGAAAAGATCCTTGCTTATTAAACAGCTTTCCATCCTCAGAATGCCTCCTACATTTGTTTTCAGTAAATATTTAAGAATGGTCTTGAAAGTATGCAAGCGAACAGAAGACACAAAATTGTACTGAAGCTGGGATCTCTCGGTTTCTTGAAGTTGCTGAGTGGTAGAATTAGGGTGAATATATAATATATATATTTTTTGCCCAAACCAGGACAAGTGGCTGGGCAGACTGCACATATGGTTGTCTTCGATATAATCAGCTTCTATCACATTTGAAGATGGGAAAGGGCTGGCAAAGGTTACAGCATCATAAGTGTCAAAAGTTCTGTGGTTCGCATCCTCTTTGGTCTGAATTCAAGGGTCACAGATGTTGATCAAAATATTCACATTCCCAATTTAGACTAATTTCACTAGTTTGTAAGCATCAGGCGAGAGTGTTCAATAAATGGCCTGGCAAATCAGTCTATTTCCCCCCATTAGTTTCTGACTCTTCAGCATGACAATGTCAGATACCCTGTTCAAAGCAAAGGCTGGGCCAGCTTGGAGCTGAGGGGTTCTGATTCCTCCCTCCTACTCCGCCCTCCACCTCCCCACCCCCCCAGAGCACCATGGTCGCCTCCTCGTTGTTCCAACCAGGCCCTGATTTTTCAGTTCTTGCAGTACAATCAGAAGTGAGAGAGGACCCTGATTTTCCAGAGGGACCAGGCAGTCTGAAAAGGTAAAGTTGTCTTCAACATCGTTAGCAGTTAATCTTCTAAAACCTCAGGGCAGCCTCTAGGCAGCCCCAGTTGCACCCCTCTCACTCCCCCCCCCCCACTCCTCTCTTTCGTGTTGGCTTATCAAATTAATGAAGCCTATCTAGACGGGAGGAAGTTGGGGCAGAAGACTGGCTTCAGAGCGATTTGATGCAAACCCCTCCTTCCTTTAAGAAAGAAGTACGAATAATGGGGCACTGTGTGTGTGTGTGTGTGTGTGTGTGTGTGTGTGTGTGACCAGAATTTCTTTCTTTTAGAATGGGAAGAGGACAGGGAAAGGGTGTTGGGGGTGGGGTGGGCTGGGGGGTTGCTGCTAGATTGTCTCCTGGTTCCCTGAAGGAAGAGATGTCTATTTACTTTCCCTGACTGAACATTTGCATGTTAAAAAGGCCCAGTTCCTTTGTGGAGAGGATTTACCAGGCCACGTTTTCTACTTGACCGAGCAGAAGCAGAGTGCTGGGCTAGGGCTCCAAGTAAAGCATAAAAGCAACTTCCCCATGTTCCCGCTCACCTTTTCATAAGACAGTGCCCTCCCTCACATGTCTCAGGGAGGCCAGGGTGGGATTTCTGCGACACTGTGTCCAGTGTTGGGGAGGAGGGGGTAGGAGGCAGAGCCCAGTTTGCGGCCCCCTGGGCTGTGCGGTTCCCAAGCACCAGGCAGTGAGTACCCTTAGAGCTTCCCCATTCCTCCCCGGATCGGGATCCAGATCCGGAGAGGCAATTTTCAGCTCAAGGTACAAAACACATCAACATCTCTCATCACGTCACTGACCTAAATATAGACAATGACTTCAAGGGGAAAAAAAGTTGCGCATTCTTTTATATCTGCAAATGCAGCAAGAGCTCTTCAAACCAGCACTGGCGGTGAGGAACAACAGAGAACCAGTCAGATGTGAAGGGAGAGCAGAGGAGAGAAGGGTGTTCTAGAATGATCACTGTGATTAGGCCATGACAGACTCTCAGCTGAACATCCATTCTCATTTGTAACCTGGGACCCCCACGATATGACCCTGGGAGTGGTTTTGTGGCCCGTGTCCGCTTCTCCGTGGGGAATTCTGGGGGGAGAAAGCGGGCGTGTGTTCTGCACCTGCCTCTGGTCTCTGGGCTGCTGTCAGGCAGGTCTCCGACAGAGAAAGGGGCCACTGGACTGAGAAGCCATTTCCTTCCCATCCAAGAAGAGCGTGCTGTTAGTTTCTTTGGTGTTCTTGAGCAGCCTGTCCCTGACAGCCACTTTTAGCCCTCCCTGGTCCCAGCCTGCCCCTTTGGCATCCTGATTCAATGCTTTATTCCACGTCATTTTAGGCAAAACTCACAGAGGACTGGAAAGCTGATGTGGGTCTGCTCACTTGTTTGCGCCACGAGGGGCATTCCAGAAGGATTACCTTTCCCCTCATAGTCTGAACTCACACTTGCATAGAGTCCTTTAATGCTACGTTCATAAGAGTGCTTACCTTTTTATTAACTTGGGGATTATTCACCTGCTGGGTGAAAAGAAGGGCCATATAAGAAGCTTTTATGAACACGAATCCTATAACCAGAGACCTTGAGAAAGATACCGGAACAAAACATTAAGCATGGAGACAACGGGTGTTGTCAGCAATTAGGACACGATTGTGGGTAATTAATCGCTGCGGAGAAGTCACATGTCTCTCACATATTTTCAGTGCCCTTCCCGTTCACTCAGACAACTATCTGTATAACAACAGTGTGGGGGCTCCCCAAGTAACATAATTATCTGCTGTTAGGGAACAGCAAGCACTTCGGGCTTAAGCAGTCCACAACTCCAGTATCCAGCTGAAACACCAACTAATGCTCTTTTGTGTTAGCAAAGCATCCACGAAAGCGGCAATCCGTTTGTTTCTTCAGAGAGCACATACGTGACCACTGTAGGAACATATGATATCGTCACAAAAAGAGCCTTATCCTTTGGAAATATAATAATGGAAAATCACAGAAAGAACACATCTTCTACGAGACCATAAAAGGAAACTAAAGGCGCCACTAACAATGAAATAAAATGAAAACAGTGAAAAGAATGCCATGAGAGTGGAGGACAAAAAGATAGTACCCCAGAACTCTAGTTGACACGACAATGAAGACAAGGTCTGGGCTAAGGCAGACCTGGATGTGCCCAAGACGAGCACAGTCTCGGTGCACAACGGTCTGCATGGCAACATCTCCGTGGCTTCCCTGGCACGCGCACCCTGGGTGGCTCACCGCTCTTTCGAAAGGTGACGCTGAATCACAGCATGGAAAACAGGAGGCTACACGGGCTCAGAATTCAAGACACTTGAAGGGTAACAGGAAAAATGGCTCTGGATTTCAAATGGCAGTTTTAGGTTATCATGAAGCAGAACAGGAATCTAGTTGCTTTATGATTCGTTAAGAGAGAGAGAGAGAGAGAGAGAGAAAGAGAGAGACTGATTCTCAGCAGTGCCCTCCTTCAATAAAGACTGAATGCTGATAGTTTCTAAAAACAAAAACAAAATGAAAAAAAAAAAAACCCACACACACTGGGGTGAAGTTGCTTCAAGATCCTGACACAGTCACAGGGAAGTCTTTCCAGAAAGTTTGCTTTTACTGGGGTTCTGCTTCTCCACGCAGTCCCTTGGAAATAGCCTCTCTGAGTTAGGTGCATGTAATTAAAAATCACCAGCGACTAGAGGGGAAAAAAACAGACAATAATCTGGTCAAGAAGAACTATGCCCAGAGTAATTTTTTTTCCAGTCCAATATCTTCGTTAATTAAGCATTTTCCAACCTGTGCCGAGAATACTAATAGTAATCTAATACTATACTACTCATTACTAATAAAACATATTTATGAAATGGAAATATAATGTGCCTATTTCCAAAACGTGGCTCTAAATGACTTACTCGAAGCCACAATTTAAAAGGTTTGAGAAATGAGTCTTTAATAAAGAATTGATGAGGATGATGACTGCTGATAATAATTCTATTTGGTGAGATTATGTGGTTTACTATGGCAATTTGAGCTGAGGTGATTGCCTCAAAAATTACTGCAAGTAACTAATACAGGGAAATTTAATTGATGATAAATACAGCGGTGGTATGTCAACTCTTGAAAAAGTGAGCATGTAATTGAGGAAGCCAGCGTCGTCTTGCCTGCTGATTACATTCAGTCACTCAGTCATTATGGTGCTGTCACCATGTTACTTGTCTGACATATCTGCACATAGTAGGGATTTAAAAAGTGAGTGAATAAGCACCTGTAATTATTCCTCAATGAGGTTTCCTATATGCAATTATAGTTAATCATAAGCCCATTAACATTTAGGAAAAAACAATTACAGTATGGAGTAGGATGGAGCCATAGTGGTATTTGCAACAGTGAAGTTGACGTTTAGCACTCGCAGAAAGCTCTGACGCTAGGACATCAGGATGCGCCTCAGCTTTTTGAAAGGAGAGATACCCAACAAACCACCATTGCGAAGGCATCTCCACACTAATAGGTCAGGGTGTCTTGACCTGAGCAAAGCACGTGATGTGACCTCATTCACTATTCTTTTGAGCAAAGAGAGTTACGTGTCTGTAGAGGATCTGTAGAGCTATTGTATACGCATATAATCTTACTAAACACTAGGCACTGTCCTGGATGGTGAAATGCCACAGAAAAGGCAAAATCCAACCATGATGGAGTTGAGGGTTTAGGGAGGGCAAACAAATGAACCACTAGTTAGATGCCGCATAATAAATGATACTTGTGGCGGTGACGGTGTGGTGTCGGGGCTTTAAGGAGAGACAGGCTGACCATGCACCAGAGAAGGCTCTGCAGAAGATGCAATTCTCTTTTCTTTAAAGTGTATTTTGATGGCTGATGAATTATGGTCTCTATCTATAATCTAAAACCAAACCAAACCAAAAGCACGAAGAAGCGTTGGCCTCAAGGGCTGGTTATAGGGTGGAAATTCTCAGCTCGGCCCCTCCCTCATGATGCTGACAGATAGGATTCTTCCTTTGTTTGTTTGTTTTGCTTTCACCAGAAATATTTCTATTTTTGTTTTGACTTTTCTTGACTCTGTCCATTGGTGTATATACTTTTTCTTTTCCTTTCTCCCCCAACCCATTTTAGTGAGATGTAATTGCCATACAGTACTGCATACGATTAAGATGTACAGGGGCGCCTAGGTGGCTCAGTTGGTTAGGCTACTGCCTTCGGCTCAGGTCATGATCCCAGAGTCACGGGATCGAGTCCCGCATCAGGCTCCCAGCTCTGCAGGAGTCTGCTTCTCCCTCTGACCTTCTCCCCTCTCATGCTCTCTCTCACTCTCTCTTTCTCAAATAAGTAATAAATAAAATCTTTAAAAAAGAAAGATTAAGATGTACAGCATAATGATGACATCTACATTGTGAAATTATTACCAAGTTACCAAGTAAATTCAGTTCATACCTCATCTCATATAGATAGGAAAAAAGAAAAAGAAAAAGAAAAGGTTTTTTTTTTTCCTTGTGAAGAGAACTCTTGGCACCTACTCTCTTAACAACTTTGAAATTTCCCATCCAGCAGTGTAGTGCTAGTCATCTTGTTGTATATTACATCCCTAGCACTTACTGATCTTATTACTGGAAATTTTTTTGTTTTGACCACCTTGTTCCCATTCCTCCCCCCAACCCCAACCCCACCTATCTACAAAATGGTGCTTGCCTTAAGCCTCTAAGGGAAAACAGAAGTTTATGACTCAGAGAAAGTGTGGCCAAAGCCTTTCAGGCAGAAAAATAGCTGTACGAAGACATGACGAACAGTTGCATTGGAGGAACTGCTGCAATGGGTCCCAGAGGATGTATGAGCGAGGAAAAGGAGAGGAAGCTGTGAAGGCTGACAGGGGGCAGATGATGAACTTGGCTGACATATCAGGGGGTCTGGATTCTACTGTGTAGTGATGGACAAGCCCTGGAGGAATTTTGCTCTCCATTTGTTTGAGTGATTTGTATACTGGCATAGTAAAGGAAGAATGACAATTACAAGAAAAGAAAAAAAAAGCTTAGCAGGCCAGGAAGGATGAGTATAATACTTGAATACACAGATTTGCAAACAGAACTGCTCTTGTATGGTGCTGGGCGAGTCTTGTCTAAAGGTGGTTCATATTAAAAGATTTGAGGTTTTCTTCACTAAAGCAACAAGCACTTTGGAGCTGGAGGCAAGTTGTGATAACTTTTCCTGGGCTCTGCATTGGTCAGATGACATTTGAGATCTTATACACAGATCTAGGAATCTTATTTTTTAAAAAACATATCAGTTATTTGGGGGCGCCTGAGTGGCTCAGTCATTAAGCGTCTGCCTTCGACTCAGGTCATGATCCTGGAGTCCTGGGATCGAGCCTTGCAATGGGCTCCTTGTTCTGTGGGAAGCCTTCTTCTCCCCCTCTATATATCAGTTATTACGAGCATGTCTGAGAGAGGATGACCTTTGTAACAAAGAGTCATGTAGTCATGTTAATACAAGGACTAATGGAAGGAACAGAGAATGGCCAAGCTGGGAAAGAGAAGGCAGAGAAATATGAGAGCTTTTGTTAGTTCTTTAAAGGCTGCATATGAAAGGAGTAGATTAAGCCCCTGTCATGGCAATCAGAACAAGGTAGAGACTGACTTCAGCTGAATGTGAAGAAGGACTTTCAGACCATTCCCTACCCCCAAAAATGGAAATTGGGGTGCCTCGGTGGCTCAGTTGGTTGGGCGACTGCCTTCGGCTCAGGTCATGATCCCGGAGACCCGGGATCGAGCCCCACATCCAGCTCCCTGCTCGGCGGGAAGCCTGCTTCTCCCTCTCTCACTCCCCCTGCTTGTGTTCCCTCTCTGGCTGTGTTTCTCTCTGTTAATTAAATAAAATCTTAAAAAAAAAATGGAAATGAGTGACAAGCAAGGACTCCATAGTCATCCAAAAAAAGAATTTTGGAGGAGATTCTTGGTCTTGGCAAGAGGATAAGCTAGATGATCTTGACAATCCTTTCTACCCCCAGATCCAATAAGGTTGTCAGTACAGGTTGGCTCTATCAGAGGTCTGTAATTTCAGAGAAAACAATAATCCCATATACTCTGTATCTCTGAATATCTAGTTCATGTTAAAATAATCACCAACTATTTTGCACACTCCACTTCTCTTTTGAGAAGAGTCAAAAATAAGGCGCGATCCTACCAGCTCTCCTTTCCTCTAGAAGGCACTCAACGTGATCCCAGGGACAATTACTGACCTCTTATGAAACTGGGGATTGATCCCACTTTGGTATTAGTAAGGAAGCAGAAATTGTCAGAAATAGTTATAAGTGAACAATGGAGCTTAAAATGTACTGTGAGGATATAAAGGATTCCTTTGAACTCTGAAACCAAAACAATAAAAGTGATATTGATAGAGTACGCAGAACATATCGGGTACTCCCCATTCTGGTTTCTAGGCTTTAAGAAGGTTAGCAAAAAAAAAAGAATTTTTCTTTTCCAAATTTGTACCGATGACACAATAATGATCAACAAAATCCCTCAGAGAATCGAGTGGTTTCAACTTCCATAAGCAAGGGACAATCAGTGAGGTCATGATGAGGAGGTTTCCAATTACTTGTTGCTAAACCAGCATAAGTATCAATTTCATACACCAGAGATCTATTGCCACCTATTATTTATTATAGAATCCTCAAGGTAAAAATTAACATTAGACTGCTGTTTTAAATTTTTAATGATTTTTAAAAGCTCCAATGAAGGTCTCCACCTCTGTTTTGGGCAAAATAATACCTAAAATCTTAAAATGAAAAATCTGGATTAACCAAATATTTTAAGATGCAGTGACATCAAGTCCCAAACCCCAAATGAGGCGATCCTGTCTCAGTGAACTCTGTTTCCTGTAAGATAAACACACCGCTCCCTGTTTATTGATAAAAAATCATACACAGCAACATCTATTACTGACCAAGAGGATGGGGCCTCGTTGATTCCAGGGACCAAGTATTTCTCCACTGACATGTGTATGAAATATACGTACAAATTGAAACGCAACCTTACACCTGAACACGGGTCTTCTCTGGTGCGTGGCCAAAGCCAAGATTCTTAGCGTGTGCCCCCACCCCAACAGAAATCATTCAAACCGAACAAGGTAAACTGAGGAACAAAGGCCAGCACTGTTCCTGGTTGACTCCCTACACAGATGAGTAAGGTTTGTTTTCCTTTAAATGGGTGGGAGGCTTGAGGGAGGACTGGGATGATGTAGTTACTGTCCCTATCTCTCCTCTCCCTTGAGAGAGTTTCGAGATGCCGTAAATACAGCAGGAATTTTGCCCAGTACCCTCTTGCTAAAACTTCTGCCTCAAAAAGTAAGGATGCGTAAAAGTCATGACTTAAGAATATTTTTCCTTAAGAGGGAAGACCTTCATATTAAAACGAAATGTGTAGGAAAGCAGAGGTCCACGTGATCACATAATCTGTATAAACCGATTTTTAAAAGGTTGCCTGGTGGTAGGTTTGAGTATCTGCTATCCATGTGCCTCATCCTTCTGTGACCAGCATGGGCCCTTTCTCTAAAATTTTAATAATAACCCTGGAAAGAGGGAGACACCTCTACTTTATTTCCAGTTAAGAGAAACAACAACAGGCCAGAGAGCATAACAGTAATTTATGATTTTGCTGGTGTATTATCATCCAGTAATAAGTGCAACTTGAAACCGCCAATTATCTTGTAAGAGGGGTATCACCTTTCTCTGTGAATGACTGCATCAGTACACACAGGTTCAGTCCCTGGCCCTTCGGCAGGTCACCAGTGGCTTCTCCGCAGCAGAAAGGAGCCAAGCGAGCATAGAGGGGAAAAGACAAAAACAGTCAAAACACAAACACTCAAGGAGCCCAGCCTTTGGCTCGGGAATCAGGAGAAGGGCCAGAGGAAGATGAGAAAGAAAGGGGGCGGGAGCAGCGCAGCACCGCCGGGAGCGGTCTGTAGGTCACACACACGCGGTGCTCAGCAGCAAACTCAGTTTACAAAGAGACATCTGTTCCATTACTCCAATGCATTGTGGCTAATTACATCCTGGCCCGTCTGTGAAATGACAGCCACTTATTCTCCAGTGAACCGTAAAATCTGTACATGTTCGATTCGGGGAGTGGGAGAGCAGAGGAGTGCAGCAGCCCAGGGGAAAGAGAAAAGACAGGAGAAAACCGAAGAAATCATGCTTTTTGGCGAGACAGTCCCCGTCCTCCCGGCAGGAAGATGATGAGAAACAGTGCTTCCTCTTGCAGTTCAGAGGCCCTAAGTTTAAGATGAAAGAATCTGTTCTCCCAGCTGTTGCTTTTCCTTCCTAAGCAAAGACCGCAGGCTGGGGGTGGGTGGCTCGCGGCTCTCCATCATCATTACCCCAGGGTTGTGGCTTGGGGACAAATCCACTTGCCCATTTGCTGCAGTCTCCAGGGCCTTATGAAAAGAGGCAGCTGGTCAGAACCAGGGTGAGGCTGCTGATGGGGTGGGGGTGGGGTGCTCCTCTCAGCTCTCAGGAAAGGCAAGAGCTGCACCCTCTCTCACACAGGACCCTCCTTGAAAGCGAAGTGTCTCTAATAGACACTTCTGGGGGGAGGGGCGTCTCCTGAAGAGTGGGAAGAAATCTATACTGAAGATTTTTTCTTTAAGATTTTATTCATTTATCTGACACAGAGCGAGGTCACAAGTAGGCAGAGAGGCAGGCAGAGAGAGAGGAGGAAGCAGGCTTCCTTCTGGGCAGAGAACCCATGCGGCCTGATCCCAGGACCCTGAGATCATGACCTGAGCTGAAAGCAGAGGCTTTAACCCATTGAGCCACCCAGGCGCCCTACACTGAAGATTTTTAAGAAGAAAAATCAGGGACAGAAGCTGGGGTGGGCAGGGGAAGATGCTCCCCCTTGATTTTGGTTGACATTAAACTTGATCCTAGGGAAAATCCCAAATCACTTATGCAACCTGGTGATGGGTGTGAGGGAAACAGAAATGGAAAATAGAGCATGCTGCCATTTTGAAATTAGACTTCAATCCACTGTGGGTTTCAATAGGAAACATCTTCATTCCTACACAAAAGCTTTCTGCCTGAGGATTTATACATTTCTAACCGAATGTATATTAAGCAGCTGATGATATTATAGGCTTCTAGTGTGGTTAAATACTGCTCTTTCGACCCCTTGGAACAATACTATCTTCTATGGATCACGCTGTGGGCTTGAAGGATCTGGCATTCCTGCAGGGGAAGGCTACCCTGGAGTTCCTACTTGCTGCCACCGTGAGACACAGCTCGTTCCCACTCCTGGACACTCAAGCTGCGGCTCGGCTCTGAGGTGTGGGGATCCCGGTGACCAGCCAGCATTGTCTAAACAGTGTTTTTCAAGCTTGAAGGTACAGAACAATCACTGGAACTGTGGCAAAATGCAGATTCTGATTCAGGAGGTCCTGGGTGCGGCCTGAGCTTCTATCCTTCTAGGAAGTTCCAAAGTGAAGCTGAGGATCCTGGCTCCGAGGAGAGCAGCAAACCTCTAAAATACTCTCCCTCCCCCCCATATACACATATTAGTTGGAGGAGTGGTGGAATAAAGCAGAATGGGTTGAATATGAAGCAGTGCATAGAATCACTCCGGGAATTTTACTAATTTCAAGTCAAAGTCATTTTCACAACTCTGTATTGACGGCACAGATTATCCAACAGTGACCGTCCCTTTTTGGGGTGAGACCAGAGGGGAATTAAGTATAGTTAGAGAAAGGGTGTGATACACGAAACAGCCCCGATTTTATTGTCTACTCCAAGAAGTTCATATTGTTCAGTTCACAGGGGAAAAAATAATCTTAAAAGAGTCCTGGGCTTTTACCCATGTTCTCCCAATACATTTCCAGTTGGGTGAAGAAGCACACAGCTTTGGCAAAAATCCCAGTTGTAGGGACAGGGGAATAAGGTAAGGGGATCTCCCCTCTGCTGATGTGTGTTCTTGCATATAGTAATTGGAATTTAAACTACAGTTAACTGAAGTTTAACTAAAGTAAATGTCTTGGCTAAGAGCAGAGGCTCAGGGAGAGAGCTGAGCCTTTCATCCCAGCGCAGAGAAGGTCCAAGGTGCTAGCGGGGGGCTCAAGTACTCCTGCTTGCAAGCGTGTTTAGACTTCTGTCCTGTGTGGTGGTGACTGAGTTTTAGCTTATGCCTCAGGGAGCCTGATAGGACACTACAAATGTCAAGTGTCCAATGAATGCTGCTGACTGACTAGATTCCTGAGTTCAGCTTGCATTTATTATTTGAGGTATCCTAAGACCGATTTCATTTTGGTCTTTGCCGTGTTCCTTCCAGAGTCTGAGCCTATGGGTTTGTACGGAGCAGAACTCTATGAGAACTCTGTATTGTGTTTGCAGGGCCTCCTAGCAGTGGGGGGCAACATACAGACACCCAAGAAAACACTACACATTCACACACCTGGAAAATACTTTTAAGGCTGAAAGGAGCCTAGAGCTGATCTCATTCGGCCTCCCCATTTCACCAGTGCGGACCGTCTGCATTCTACTCAATGACCTATAGTTACTGAGACAAAAATGAATAACGGGGCACCATCAGCTCCTTGACCTGAACCCAATCTTCCTAAATCTCATTTGGGAGTTTTTCTATTACATCCTGCTGCTTTTCACCTAGGTCTAATACAACTTTTCCAAAGAGCCCCTCATTTGCTTCCTGCAACAACAGAAGAGTCAAGTATTATTTACACGAAGAAGGAACATACTGCAGCTCAAAAGAAGCAAATCTAAATGCAAAATTTTAAGAAAAATTCCACCTGTATAATGGAAAATAGAGTAACCTTATCATTCAGTGAGCCGATCCTCAGGAACAGGATGTGGGCTGCAGCAAAGGATGTTACTGGGGTTCTGAGAGAGAGAGGGCAGATTACACGGAACATTTGCACGGAGGCCAGAGACGTGCAGGATCCCTGCCGCCCTTGCCCGTAGGAAGACATCAAGACTCACTGTTCTGTCTCCTTACTTAAACAGCAGTTTCTCCAGATAAACCACATTAGAAAATTCACCAAAATAATAAATAACACATACATACAAATAGAAGCAGAAAGATGTTAAAGAAACCCGACAGACATTCACATTTCGGCCACTTAGTTGGTTTTGTCTGCTTTACACTCCTACCGTCCGCCAACTTACCAGTAAAAGCAACAGATCTAGAAAGGGCAGTTGGGAGAAACATATCAATATCATAAAATCCTAGACCCACACGGTATAAGACAACACAAGCAGGCATTAGGCTGGTGATAGGGAATACCCTCAGAGGGTTGTTATGAGAACTATTTCTAATTCAAAACAATAGTGATAATCAACTTTATTCAATTACCCACTTCTGCTGTCTTCTTGATGCTATGTTTGGGGGTGGTTAGACTACCAATTAAAAATGGAATACCACAGTTCCAACAAGCAAGCCCCAGGGGCTCAGCAAAGTGTTAGAGCCCTCCTTTGATCGGATAGGAAGGGGTCCTTCTCGGCTGCCCGCCACTTGTGCATTTTTCCAAAAACCAATGAATGCTGGAGAGCTTGGACTAACTTTATTCTTGGTGGAATAGTTCAGTGCTCTCACTTATAAAATAATACTGCTTTTATTATGATTCAACTATTTCTCCAATAAGGTAGGAGGTACTTATAGACCTTTCATTTGCTGAAGGTTACTAACCCCTGTCTTACCCTGACTGAAATTTCTTTTCCCACAAGAGCACAGTTCAGTTCTGAGACAGGACAGGAGAAGGGCTTTCTCCTACATTGCATTTGCAATTATTTTATAACGCTATTAATTGTAAGGATAATAAAAACTGTTTCAGCTGAACAAAAAAACTGTTGTCCTGTTCACATTAGACAAAAAGGATGGAGGAGAGCTGACTAAAAGATCTGTCCATTTTAGGCTATACTCCCAGTAAGGAAATTGGTCTGGCTGGGCAAAGACTGGGTTTCTGGTACACTTTTCTCGATCATCATTACTGGGGTCATAGAAGGTGCTGGACGCTGCCTTGTTCCTATCTATCGAACACATCTTCCTCTGTTTGGCTCCAAGGCTATCCTTTCTTTTTTTCTTTTAAGATTTTATTTATTTGAGAGAGAGAGAGAAATAGTGACAGAGAACACAAACGACAGAGATAGCTGGAGACAGCATGAGTGGGGAGGAGAGGGAGAAGCAGGCCCCACCCCCAGCAGAGAGCCCAATATGCAGCTCAATCTCAGGACCCCGGGGATGATGACCTGAGCCGATCATGACGCCCAACCACATGAGCCACCTAGGCAGCCCCAAGGCTATTCTTAATAGCGATATTAGCATGTATGTGAATCTACTATTAATTTTCAACTAGCCACTAGATTTTTAACTTTATTTTTTGGGCTGTTTCCCCCAAAATGTTGCATGTTAGCAGTACTTCCCTACACCGCCATAGAGTCCTCCTTCCCTCCTGTCTAGTATCATTTTGAGCCTCATTTGGGGGAGGAGAGTACTCATTAGATAGTGTTCAATCCTTCTTCTATTTCACCTCTGAGCACCCGTGCTTGGTCTATTGAATTAGTCTGGGAAAAGCAAGAGGTCTTTCTTAGAAAAAGGAATCCCAGGCTCAGTAAAATGAATTTCCAAGAAAAGGAAATTCTTGAAGTACTGCTGTTTCTCCAAGTATAAAATTTTTATTTTTGTTTCTTCTACTCATCTGCTTTTTCCATTTCTTTCTTGTAAAATGGGTGTATTGTCTGAATTTTCTATAGGAAAAACAGTGTTATGTTTAGGACAAGATACTGTTTTGCACATTCTAATTCCTTTCACCCTATGACAGAAAAACCATTATTATTATTTTTAGGAAACACTCACTGCCACTTTCAAAGCATCCCCCTAGAAGCAGGCAGCAATATGCACCTTGGTCCCCTGACTTGTGATGGCGAGGCTGATGATGGAGACGCGGCTTGCTTGGCCACTGGATACAGCGCCGGTGACACAGCTCTAGGTACACTCCCGAGGTCTGCGGACCCGTGGCTGAAGTCACTTGAAAACATTCACTCTAAACCATCAGGTGAGAGAAGTGCCAAGCCTTGGCCAAACTCTCCATAAAGCTGAAACGCCTTTTCAGAGAGATTTCTGGAAGCCAGGTGGCCTGCACATCTGCAGGTCTGGCTTGAGGACACCATTTGCAATCAAGAACCTGCTGGCATCGTTCCTTGTCAGAGCAGCCTGTGATCCCCCCCACGTGCCCCTCCCCACTCCTTAGGGGAACGAAGTCTGCTTGAAGAGAATCAGACAGACGCATATGAGTCTCAGTTGGTACAGAGAGTTCACTGCTGTCCACCGACTCACAAATCAGATCCTACAAGAACAAGGGGGTCAAGGGCTGAAGCCCCCTGGAGACACCTTCTTTACCAGAATGGGAGTTAAGAATCAATTGCTTTTGGCATGTTACCCGCAATTTTTCAAATCCAAACAATCGCGAACTAGCTCATCTTCTGCTACATAGCACCCCTTGTCCACCGATCTCTTCCATTATAAAAATGGAGGGCACTTTTGTTGGCATGCCTTCTATGCCTCCCTCAAGAGGAACTGCATTTGGGAGCTGATATGCAGCGAGTGTGTACGCCCGGCATGTGTTTTCTCGTTCCCACCCCACATTGTTTGTTGAAATAAATATGGAAATAAGCCTGAGCAAGACAGCCAAGCCAGCCAAACTGAAATAAATTCATCACTCATGGGCTCTCAAGGGAAGGAAACCGTGCATTTTTTTCTAAATGATTATTTCTGAAGCACTGAAGGAATGGCTATATCACTAATGAGGCCTATATGCCATGACTGCTGATTATAAATGACCTGCAAAGAGACAAGGAGATGGTGGCTAGGAAGGGGAGCCGCTGGGAAGGGCCAGGGCAGGAACTGTGGGCAGAGGCTGCTGGTGGTGGCAAGCAGCAGAGAGGAGTACGCAGAATCATGGCCTCAAATGCCCCCACCCCCGCACCACCTCTCTGATCCAGCACTGGGTTCCCAGAAGAGGGCAGGACTTTGTGTAAATTTAGGTAAATGGAAAGATGTCAAAAGTGCCCCAAAGATAGAAAGCATCCTGTGTACAAGCACTTATGCTCCCATGAACATCTCTCTACTCCTGTGCATGGAAGGTCCTGCAGCATCCCCGGACTTGGAAGAGACCTGAAGAGAGACGACAGTGACATGCACATCACATGAAGCCACTACATGGTGCCATGGTTCCTGGCCCCTGAGATCCTGCCTTGACAGCTACATCCTGGGAATACAGGAAAAGAAGACGTAAGTCTGGTTCATGAGATGCGATCCTTCCCCAGAGCTGGGGAATTCCGGCGTAGGCTGACAAGGGACTTGCAAACTAACAAGGGGATCATAATGTTTGGATGAAGAGAGCACTGACACGACCCAAGGAAACTTCTCAGAGCTTCGCGATTCAATCTCCTGCGTGACCCAATGAAAATTACTCAGGAGAACCCACTGGGCAATGTTAGCAGCAGCAGTAAGAAGGCCTAGCGAGGAATATTCTTGACAAATGAAACGATCCAGTCTCCAAGGGCAAGGGCAGAAGGCTGTGGTAGTTTCTTTGTAAAATAAGTAAGTCTTGGGGATGTGATGGACAGCATGGAGATTGTAGTTAATGATACCATACTGCATATTTGAAAGTGGTTAAGGCAACAGATCTTAAAAGTCGTCATCACAAGAAAAAATCTTTTTGGTAACTGTGTATGGTGATGGATGGTAACAACTTATGGTAGTGATGCTTTGATAATGTATACAAATATTGTCCACCTGAAACTAACATAATGTTGTATATCAATTATACCTCAATAAAAAATAAATAAAAATGGGTGTATTATTTAACCCAAGGAAATGCACTAATTATCCTTACATCCTTGTGGAGAGGTACAGTGGGACGGGAGCTTCTGCAGCCAGTCAAACAAAGACATGGTGGCAAGGCACGGGGTAGGTTAGCGATGCGTGGTGCTGCCCCGGTTCCTGATCTCCTGAGCTTCTTGAAGATGGTTTGCTCTGTTAGCCCTCTGCGGCAGTATGGTCTCCGGAATGCTCTGATGGGCTGCACGGGCAGCTTCTCACCTGCCCTGTGCCGCCTTCTGCCCTTGTGTTCAAGGGAGGAGAGTCCTATGTGGCCAGAGAGAAGCCCTGGGCTCTAGCTCTTGATTCAACGAGCACTCTAGCTGTTCTAGGTTATCAGCAACTGGTCCCGTCACAGTGATAGTGAATGAACCAAGGATTCTGGAACGTCACTCTGCATTTCCTAAATGTCCACAGGGATAGCAACACTAGAGCTAAAAGACATGAGCTTGATCTAGTCACCACGGGTCAAGGCAGTACTCATAAAAAAAAAAAAAAAAAAAAAGGAAAGAAAAGAAAAGAAAAGAAAAGAAAAGAAAGAGGGAGGAAAAAGAAGGAAACAAAAGACTAAGTCTAAAGTTCCACTCAGTTGACCTCCGCTTTTCAGCCTTGTTTGTTGCAGAGTGAGATGCGTGCACTTCACCCTCTTTCTACAGCCCCCCTGGGCAACGGAGAGCGGCAGGTTAGCAAAGAGAAAAGCCACACACCGCAGGTCCCAACATTCCTTTCCTTCATCACTGGGGTGAAGGCTATTTCCAGACCTCTCTTTCTCTCTCTTCTCCACGTAAGGCGAAAGAATAAACAGGGGTTCTCGAATAATCCTAACAAAGAAAAGAGTTAAAAATCATCCCTAAGATGCAAGCTCCTTGCCTGGCCGCTTCCAACAGAGGAGCAGAGAGCGTCCCACCAGATGCCGCCTCACTATCTTCTAATGAGTCTGACCCCCGGCTGCACCTCTAAAAGGGTGCAGCGGCGTGTCAGTGTAAACAGCTAAACCTAGTGTCATGTCAAGTAGTAACAAGGCCACTGCTGCTTTTTTACAAGCGCTGTGCACTTAGCAGATATAAATGAGCACCCTATCGCTGGCCTCCCGGAGTCACACTTATCAATAGTGAGAAGAAACACTGCTTTGTTTGATAGGTGTTGCTTGGGGCCGGGGCTACAAAGTCAAATTTCTTACAGGCTGCCCATTAGCATGATGAAAAGGCGAGGAACAGCTGCATTAACAGAATCTTTCTGCATGTGTCCGCTGGTAAGCCATTCAAGGCTTCCTGATGTTCCCGCCAATAAAGAGAACTAATTACCCTCCACAATGCCACCTGGGCTTGAGACAGCCAATGTCAGGGAAGGGCTTCGACAAACACATTTATCTGCCCAGGACCAAGTCCCGGGCCAGCAACTTCCATTCTTCCTGGTATCACAGTGGAGCCAGATGCACACTAGATCAATGAAAGGTCCTGAGGTCACTGCGGGCCGGGGGGCAGTACCTGCAGACCAGGCATCCCCTGGGAGGAAAGAGGCTTCCAGTCATGGCGGAGGCGACTCATTCCCAGCCTGCCCCGAGGACAGCTCTGCTCGGGCACCGTCACTGGACACTGAGCTGAAGTTCTCATTTGAAGAGAGCGGAGAGGTTGGAAAGATGTCAAACAGCGAAGGGGAGTTGAAAAGAAGGGAGGGGGTGTTTTCTTGATGCTTAAGCCCTTGCTTTTTCACAAAAGCATTGTAAGCAGATAAATATTGGTTGACACTATCATCCCTTATTTTGT